>CAJQZJ010003646.1:6602805-6684878 GCA_907164525.1 Lophiomys imhausi | reverse complement strand
CTTGGCAGAGTTAGGCTGTCGACTTCCCTGCTACCAAGTTTTGTCCTTTTTGGACAGCAGTCTGTCTGCAGTTGGTGCAAGGGGTTTTTTCATGCCAAGAGAAAGGCTTGCCACTAATTCAACCATCTTACAGTGGAGGTTCTTCGATGCTTATCTTCTACTTGGAGTAGAATAGGGGGTGCTGTCAGGTGCTGATATGTCTCGATATCAAAAAAAATCTTGATTTAAGATAACATCTTTGAATGCCATATTCTGCAGATCTCTAGGGGTTTTTGAAGATGCCCTATCCATCTCTTGTATTTAGATAAGCAAATGTTGCTTGTCTGTTAGCAACTTGATTACTGGGTAGTTTAGAGAATATCTGTGATAGACTGTCATAGTAGCTAACAAAGTGACATGTTTGCATGACTAGGAGTTTGTTTTAACTATCCTAGACCGTTTTAGACGGTTGGTATCAAGAGGTCAGAACTTCACATTTTATTTTTAAGTATCTCTAGGTATGATACCATTAGGAAGCATTATCTTTAAATTTGTATCAATATACAAAGATCTATTCAATTGTGGTTAAATATACTCTTAATTATGTATCAATATACCAAGATCAATGCCTATGTAGCCCAATATAATCTTAATATTACGTCCATATGCAAGGGTCAATACCATTGTGGCCAACTATAATCTTAATTTTGTATCAATATACAAAGATCAATACCAATGTAATCCAATACAATCTTCTTTTTGCACAATAAACAATGGTCAATACCACTTTAGCCAAATAAACTACTAATTTTGTATCAATATACAAAGGTATAAGGGCATATTCAATAATCTGCCCCTTCTTCTTGGACCTTCCTGTGCTATGTCTATATCTCATTTTTCTCAAGCCCATGCACTCCTACATAGGAGAGGAAGAAGGATACAGAAAAGGAAAAGTAGGAATTCCCTGGGGCTAACCTCCAAAACCCATTAAGACAGGACCATTTATCAGCTTGTAGTCTCTTCCCCTACATAACAGAGTTTTCAGTTATCCTTCAAATAACCAAAAAGAAGGGCTGAGAAACACCCTCCCCACCCTCTGGGCATGGGACGTCACTCTCTTAAAGTGACTTCCTGCTGATTTGGGTCGTAGTAGACCTGTTTGGGGCCCCAACCCAAATGGGAAAAATGATTAAAAATGTTAGTACAATCCTTTTATGTTCAGTCCTTCTGTTCTCAGCTGTTTAGATGACCTAAGGGGTTTGTAGACAGAAGCTGATCTTGCAGGCTTCACTGAGGTTCCGGCTGGGGCATTGTGTAGAGCTTAACGGTCCCAGAGACATTGGATTGCAGTGGTGGTTGCAGGCCCCCAATGGAGACAGCTATTGAGGAAGTCTGCCAGGCAGAATCAACTGGGTCACTCATCCTCCTTGGTGCCTGATTCTGCTCTCTGCTGAGGATTCCGCTGTCTGCCGTCCCCGGGCTCCCCTAATGGACACTTCGATTCTCCTGGAACGATAAGAACAGAGCCCTGCCCCAATCCCAACCCTAGGACAATTGCCCTCTTTTTTTTTTCTGGGAGGGGGATGGGGGGGCTAGGTAGTACTTCTCCTGAAGCTAATTTGGCCTTCTGACAACATACAAAGCGTTATCTTTCAATCCGGGTTAAAGAAGAAATCATTCTGTCACCTTGGAGCTAAACCAGCTCGATTGATGCTAGAATGTATGGAGAGAAAATGGGAACTGTCCAGGCAGTTATTGGTATGTATGTTCTTTCTTAGTTTTGGAAGCTGCAGGCTCTGCACTTCCTATATAAGCAAATATATTTATCCCTCTCAGGTCTCTGAGGTGGTTGAAGAATAGACAGATAGAATCTTATAGTTAAATTTTGAACTGTTTAGGAATCAAGAGGGTGTTATAGATATAAGAAGATACTCTTAAAAGTGTGTTGCAAGATAGTATGAATGTTGAGTCACGTATAGACCTTTAAACTCATGGAGTTGGGTAGATAGTAGAATGTTAAAGTCAGGGGCCAATTAGGTATAAACTGAACATTGGGAAGGTATACTGGGCCAATTTACTCTCATAAATGTGGCATATTTATATCTATTGTTCTGTATAATACTTACTGTTATAAGAGAAGGAACCAGCTGTTGGACCGAAAGGGGAAACTTCTGGAGGGAAGAGGGTGGAAGGGCAGGATAGGAAGGGGGAATAGGGAGGGGTTTGTTACTGAGATGTAACTTGAAGAAAAAAAAATAAAGTATTTAATTAAAAAAAAAAAAATTTGCATAGGTAGCCTGAAAATCAATCACATCATTGATGCTTATACCAAAGACACACTCAATAGCATAAGCCAAATTAAAGGTTTTACACCCTTTTTGTTCTATTCAGAAATGTGTTTGATTCATCTGCTAAATAAATATTTTTGTGTCTTCTAAAAAAAAAAAAAAGAAAATATACTACAGACTTTGGTTATAGGCCAATATTGTGGAGGTATTTTCTCAATTGAGTCTCTTTTCCCCAGTGACTGTAGCTTGTGTCAAGCCAACATAAAAACTGACCAACAAGTCTATTGACAAACATCTCCTTGATTCTAGCTTCAGTCTGTGCTATATACTGACATTTAAACCTCCAAGCTTTCCTAATCTACAGCAGAATCAAAAGTCAAAAGTGTCTGTGCAGGTTAAAACATTCTGCTTGCTGATGATTTCCATTACTTTCTTAACAAACTCCCACTAACATTAGAAAAGATTCATTTGAAAACTGTGACATGACATATAATAAGCCCTGCAAAATCACACACAGGCATGCACACTCACAAACATTTGTGCAAGCCCTAATGGTGGCAATAAATCAACTCAGAATCATAAAAAAAGTAATTAAGTCCAAAGAATTACCCTGGCTGCATGTTGCTTTTCTTCTTAATATAACTCTAACATGATTATGTGTGCATATCTAATAAGACCTACATCTGATGACCTATGGTCTTAGATCAATGCCTGCATTATAAATGGTCTGACATTTGATTAGTTTGTGTGATTAAATTGTATAATTGCCTA
The DNA here is from genome assembly GCA_907164525.1 of Lophiomys imhausi. Lineage (NCBI taxonomy): Eukaryota > Metazoa > Chordata > Mammalia > Rodentia > Muridae > Lophiomys > Lophiomys imhausi. The sequence continues at coordinate 6,681,840 of CAJQZJ010003646.1, read as the reverse complement.
GATGGTTACCAAATGATGAAAACTGGTTGCTACCTCTAGTTTATTCTGGCACCAGTTAATTATTTCTGCCTACGTACACAGCATATGAACAGACGCAAGTATATCTTCGTAGGATGAAATATGCAGTTATGCAAAACCAGAATGGGAAATGTACTGATGAGTACAGACTACAAGAAGGGGGAGGCTTGATACAGGACTTGAACCATCATAAAAACTTTAAGCTGAGAATGGAGAGATGGCTAAGCAGCTAAGAGCGCTTTCTTCTCTTGCAGAGGACCGGAGTTCAATTCCCAGCACTTGCAGCAGATGGCTCAAAACCTCTCATAAGCCCAGTTCCAGGGAGATCTTGTAGCCTCTTCTAGTCTTTGCAGGAAACTGCACTCATGTACATGGATACATGCAAATATACATTTAAAAAGAACAACAACAAGAAGAAAAGAGCTTGGGGCCAAAATTCAAACTACAGATGATCTGGGAAACCAAGTTTCTTATATTTCATTCTCTTTTCATTGTCACAGGTGATGATGGTCCTTGGTGCTATTCATTTTGTATGAATGATGGATTTATGTAAGTTCTAGAATAAATTTTGTTTTTTACTGTGATATTAACCTTAATTCTTGTTTTCATGCATCCCAAGTCAAACACAGAGTCTTTGCTCTTTGTCCTAGGGCCTGTAGCATTTTTGTTCTCAAAGCTCTGGTACAAGGGTCAGTGGGATTTAATTGTTCCTAATGTCTGTAAAATGTGGGCTTAAGTTCCAAGCAATAGGTGCAGAGTGAGGAGGAAGGAATATATACCCTCACTAACCCAACCAAATTAGATGAAGCAGAGAACAATTTTAGGATGTCTTAGGATTCATATGCTAACTGAGGATGTTCTTTTGACACCAGGAGGCACAGGACAGTCAGGTTTCATGGTATGCTTTTGAAAACAAGAGACATGGTACAGTAAGGTCTCACTGTTCTGCTGATATTTATCTCATCTCTAAGATGTGACCATAGGGAGTGCACCAGCCCTTAATTACTCAGACAGCACTGAGACAGATGGGTAGAACTGGAACCCAGAGTGAATCCCCAGACTCAACTGTTGTGCAAGACATTTCTCCATAACAAATAACAAGGAATAAAGTTGGCTGTTGTATGAATTCCATACACCCAGAGCTATGAGTGTGGAAACAGAGGCAAGATTACAAATACAGCTTTGTTGCAACAACTGGCTGCTTCCTAAGGACTGGCCCACATGACTGGTTAGTAAGATTTAATGAGTTAGTTCTGTTTAAGACAGTAAGCTACTTAGAGTCTACAAGGGCAGAAGTAGGTAAGAAAATGCCATGAGGAAGTCTGTTTCTTAACTTAATTTAAAATTTAAAAGAAAATAAATAAAAAAAAAAAAACCAGGAGGAAACAACCTAAATAGATCAGCCTGCTTTCTTTACTCTTTTTTTTCTTTTTTCTTTTTCTTTTTAACAAAGCCAATAGGCTGGGCAGCAATATTGATATTGCCCAAAGCCTAATTCATTTTATTGAAGAATTGTATTAAAAACCAAGTTCTAGGTAATGGAGATGTAACTTGAAGTAATAAATAAACATTAAAAAAACCCCTAAGTTTTAGGCATTAGATAAGGCTATTGGGGTGTTAATGATCTTCAAGTCTCTTCAGGGGTCAGAACAGAAATATACACATGAAGAATGTTGCTACTTTGGGGTCACTTATGTATACTATCATATCATTGGTGAATAGAGATACTTTGAATTCTTTCTTTCCAATTTGTATCCCCTTGATCTCCTTTAGTTGTCTTATTGCTCTGTCTAGAACTTGAAGTACCATGATGAATAGACTGGGCATCCTTGCCTTGTCCCTAATTTTATGGGAAATGCTTTAAGTTTCTCTCCATTTAATTTGATATTGGCTACCGGCTTGCTATATATTGTCTTTATTGTTTTTGGGTATGGTCCTTGTACGTCAGATCTCCAAGACTTTAGTATGAAGGGTGTTGGATTTTGTCAAATGCTTTTTCAGCATCTAGCAAGATGATCATGTGTTTTTTTTTCTTTCAGTTTGTTTTTATGGTGGATTATGTTGGTGGATTTTTGTATGCTGAACCACCCCTGCATTCTTGGGGTGAAGCCTACCTGATCATGGTGTATGATAGTTTTGATTTGTTTTGGATTCAGTTTGCAAGTATTTTGTTGAGTAATTTTGCATCTATGTTTATGAGGGAAATTGGTCTGAAATTCTCTTTTTTAGTTGGTACTTTGTGTGGTTTAGGTATCAGGGTAACTGTAGCTTCATAGAATGAGTTTGACAGTGTTCCTTCTGTTTCTATTTTGTGGAAGAGTTTGAGGAGTATTGGTATTAGCTCTTCTTTGAAGTCTGGCAAAATTCTGTGCTCCAACCATTCTGGCCCTGGGCCTTTTTTGGTTGGGAGATTTTTAATGACTGTTTCTATTTCCTTAGGGGTTATAGGACTCTTTAATTTAAACACCTGAGCTTGTTTTAACTTTAGTAGGTGGAATCTATCAAGAAAATTGTCCATTTCTCTTAGGTTTTCCAATCTTGTGGAGTACAGGTTTTTGAAGTAGGACATAATGATTCTTTGGGTTTCCTTAGTGTCTGTTGTTATTTCCCCCTTTTTGTTTCTGATTTTATTGATTTGGATATTTTCCCTCTGCTGTCTAGTCAGTTTGGCTAAGGGTTTGTCCATTTTGTTGACTTTCTCAAAGAACCAGGTGTTGGTTTCGTCCATTCTTCTCCTATTGTTCTCTTTGCTTCTAAGTTATTGATTTCAGCCCTGAGTTTGATGATTTCCTGCCATCTGCTTCTCTTGGGAGTGTCTGCTTCGTTTTTTCCTGGAGCTTTCAGTTGTGCTGTTAACTTGCTAACATCAGCTGTCTCTACTTTCTTCTTGAAGGCCCGTATTGCAATGAACTTCCCTCTTAGCAACACTTTCATTGTGTTCCATAGGTTTGGGTATGATGTGCCTTCATTTTGGTTGAATTTTAGGAAGTCTCTGATTTCTTTTTTATTAGTTCCCTGACACAGTGGTCACTGAGTAGAGAGTAGTTCAAAAGTGATATGATTCTTGCAATAATCACTATGTGAAGACACTGTACGTGAGAAATTCCAAAATCAGTCAACCAGCTGTTTCTATAAGGACTTGACTGTGACTGTGCATATAGTGGTATGTAGTTATGCCATGGGTGTAGAACCAAGGAACCATTGGTGGCAGGAAGGAATACAACTGCACTGCAGCTGTAGCCCCCTTGATCTCACTCTACTCTATCCACATGCATCTCTTCCATGTTTTTAATTCGTGGCAAGCATGAACCTAATATTTATCTCCAGCTTTTTTCATGAATGCTCTTCTACCTAGAACACAGCAGTATGTAAGTTGAGTACTGTTAGATGTTTCATATAAATGGGATCATAGGTTTATCTTTTCATGGCTAGCTTATTCATTTAGCATAATATGTTGGTTACATTTCTTGTTGCTATGACAAAATACCCAACAAGAATGACTTAAGAAAGGAAGGTTTCTACCAAGCTCCAGTACAAGTGGAAGCTCTTGGCCCTCACATGACACAAGATCTGAGGGAGTATGATATGTGAGGGCCCACCTCATGTGAGGAGAAGGAGAGTTCCAAGTAGAGGAACAAGGAGAGAGGGAAGGAGGGAAGGAGAGAGGAAGGGAGAGGCCAGGAGGGGAGGAGGGAGAAAACTATGTTCTAGAAGTAAATAATACTTTTTTTAAGAAAAGAGTTAATAAGCTTAAAAAATATAATAAAAATACAATATAACATTTTCAAACTATAATTTACCAAAAGCATAGTTCCCTTACTGGCATGAAAGGAAAATGGCCTTAATTTCAGATTAGAATGTTAGACGGCAGGTGGCCACATAAATTACACAAACTTGATAGCAGCTTAAAAGTTCTTTTTTTTTTTTTTTTGAGAGGTATAGGATATTTCCATGGTTTGGCATTAAAAAGCAGGTAACAGGTTTAAAGTACTGTAAATAAATTAAAGGTTACAGCTGTTCAACTGGGTTTTATAAACCTCCAAGAGTTGAAAAAACTTAGAGCTCAGGTAAAATACATGAAGTGCGTGGTGTTAGCCCATGCCTTTAACTCCAGCAGAGACAGGAGGATCACTATAGAGTTAGTTGTCTTATAAATTCTAGAGTTACAAGGAACAGGATGGTGATGGTGCACACCCTTAATCCCATTATTCGAGAAGAATACACCCTTAATCCCAATATATTAGAGACAGAAACAGGCAGATCTTAGAGCTCAAGGTCAGCCTGATACAAAACAAGCTCTAAATAGAGAAAAACTTTGATCTAGGGGTGGTGGAGCACATCTTTAATCCTATCAGTTGGGAACCACATGTCTTTGATCCCAATATTTAGAATGCAGAGACAGGCATATAGGATTTGGAAGGATTTAAGTTTAAAAGCTACTTACAAAAGGCATGCTGAAATTCAAACAAATTATCCTTTGAGATCTCAAAAATATATACACTAAAGATTTGTTTAGTTCCAAAATATCAAAATAATTTCTTCTTTAATCCAGATTGAAAGGTAATACTTTATATAGTGTCAAAAAAACAAATTTGCTCCAGGAAAAATGTTACCTGACCCCACCCCCCCAAAAAGGTAATTATCCCAGAGTTAGGATTAGGGCAGGGCTCTGTTCTTATCTTTCCAGGAGATTTAAAGCATCATCCTAGGAATCCAGGAACAACTGGACAACTGAAACCTCAGCAGAAAACAGATCAGACACCAAAGAAGATGAGTGGCCCAGATGATCCAGCCTTGCAGACTTCCTCAATAGCTGTTTCCTCAAAAGTCTACAACCACAACAACTCAAAATCACTAAGTTTATTCAGCTCCACAGACTGCTCCAGCCAGAACTCCAGTAAAGCCCTGAAGATCAGCTTCTGTCTATGAACTTCTTAGGACATCTAAATAGCTGAGCACAAAAGGACTGAACATCAAATGATTCTATTAACATTTTTAACCATTTTTCCATTCTTACTTGGACCCCAAACAAGTTTACTACGTCCCAAACCAGCAGGAAGTCATTTTAAGAGAGCAACGTCCCATCCTCAGAAGGTGGGGAGGGTGTTTTCCCCCTCTTTGGTCATTTGATGGATAATAGAAAATTTTGTTATTTAGGGGAAGAGACTACAAGCTGTTAAATGGGTTTGTTAGATGGGTTTTGGAGGTTAGACCCAGGGACCTCTCTCATTTTCTTTTCTGTATCCTTCTTTCTCTCCTATGTAGGAGTGAACAGACTTGAGAAAAAAATGGGACATAGACAAAGTATAAGAAAGATCAAGAAAAAAGGACAGATTATTGAATATAGCCTTATACCTTTGTATATTGATACAAAATTAATATTATATTTGGCTAAATTGGTATTGATCATTGTATATTAATGCAAAATTAAGATTGTATTGGACTACATCGGTATTGATCTTTGTATATTGATACAAAATTAAGACTATATTTGGCCACAATGGTATTGACCCTTGTATATTGATGCAAAATTAAGATTGTATTGGGCTACATAGGTAGTGATCTTTGTATATTGATACAAAATTAAGATTATATTTGGCCACATTGGTATTGATCTTTGTGAATTGATACAAAATTAAGATTATATTTGGCCACATTGGTATTGATCTTTGTGTATTGATACAAAATTAAGGGTAATGCTTCTTAAAGGTATTGTACCTAGTAATGCTTAAAATGAAATGTGAAGTTTTGGCCTTTTGCTACCAACCATCATAAACTGTTTAGGATAATTAAGAAATGCAAACTAATAGTCATGCAAGCATGTCATTTTGTTAGTTACTATGACAGTCTATCACAGTTATTTTCTAAGCTAATCAGAAATCAAGTTGCTAAGAGACAAGCAACAGTTGCTTATCTAAATATAAGAGATAGATAGGGCCTCTTCAAAAACCTCAAGAGATCTGCAGAATATGGCATTCAAAGATGTTTTCTTAACTTAAGATTTTTTGATATCGAGACATGTCAGCTCCTGACAGCACCCCCTATTCTACTCCAAGTAGAAGATGAGCATCGAAGAATCTCCAGTGTGAGATGGTTGAATTAGTGGCAAGCCTATCTCTTGGCAAGAAAAACCCCTTGCTTCAATTGTAGACAGAATGCTGTCCAAAAAGGACAAAACTTGGAAGCAGGTAAGTCGACAGCCTAGCTCTGCCAAGACAGGGTAGGCAAGTCCTTCATAACCCCTGCTCTACCATCAATATCTGTCCGAGAAACAGGGCTAAACGACTGAAGATTGATGCTGTAATGTATGGAGAGAAATTGGGGACTGTCCAGGCAGCCACTGGTATGTCATTTCTTAGTTTTGGAAGCTGCTGACCCTGCACTTCCTATATAATCAGATATATTTATCCCTCTCAGGTCTCTGAGGTGGTTGAAGAATAGATAGCTAGAGTCTCATAGTTAAATTCTGAGTTGTTTAGGAATCAAGAGGATGTTCTGGATCTAAGAAGATGTTTTCAAAATTGTGATGCCAGTTAGTGTGAAAGCTGAGTTAGATAGAGAACTTTAAACTCTTGGAGATGGTTAGATAGTAGAATGTTAAAGTCAGGTGCTAAATACGTATGGACTGGACATTGGGAATGTATGCTAAGCCATATAACTCTCATAATTGTGGCCTATTTATTTCTGTTGTTTTGTGTTGTATTTATAGTTATAAGAGAAAGAACCATTTGTTGGACTGAAAGGGGGAGCTGTTGGGGGGAAAAGATATACCTTAAACTAAAAAAAAGGGTAGAGGATGGGGATTGAGGGGGAAGAGGCTGGAAGGGTGGGACTGGAGGGGGGAGTAGGGAGGGGATTGTGATTGAGATGTAACTTGAAGAAATAAAAAATAAATTATAAAAAAAAAAGCATGTTAAAAAAAAAAGGAAGTTTTCCTTTGGTTTACAGTTTGAGGGTACATGGTGACAAAGACCAAGTCAGGAGTTTGAGGCTGCTAGTCACATTGCACCCTCAACCAAGAAGCAAAGAGTGATGAATGTAGTGAGAATTCTGGAATTTTGATTTCTTAAAAAAACACAGAAATATAAGAATGTGCTATAGTTTTAATTCTAGGTGTGGGGATATGGGGCTGCTTCAGACTGTCAGTAGCAGCTGATCATGATTTGCCTCATCCTCTAGCAGAAGCATGATTTTGCCAGCTTCAGGTAGTGTCTGCAATTTTGTGACATTTAAACTGAGAACTGTTCAGAGGGTACATAAATGTGAGAGCCCTCATAGGTGGGGTCAGTGGTTGTTGGTCATTTAGGAAAGTTGGTTGTAGTTTGCTAGTAGCCGTGGTCAAAAAACAAAACAAAACAAAACAAAACCAAAGGCAAGAAAATAAATTCAGGTATTTTCCTAATTCCTCTCTCCCCTCTATCCTTGTTTCTCTCCTGTCTAGGGGGTGAAACCTGGAGGATAAAGAGGGGGAAGAAGAATAACTCACAAAGTAGCAAAGACCAGCTACAGATGAGTGTTTGTGCTCAGCTCCCCTTCTCTGTTAAAACTTCCTTTATTATTATATTATTATTATTATTATTAATTATTATTATTATTGTGTGTGTGTTAGATATGTGTATGTGGGTTTGCATGTACCAAGGCACACATGTAGAAGACAGAAAACAGCTTTGTAGAGTCCGTTCTCTCCTTCATCTTCACATGGGCTACAGAAATCAAGATCAGGTTGCCATCTTGTGTGGCTAGACTTTCCCTGCCACATCACAGGTCTTGCTTTCTCTGCATTCAGCTTGGGACCTCCATGCATGGGATGGTGCTATCTACATTCAAGATGAATCTTCCCTTCTTTGTTAAACCTCTGTCAAACACTCTTATGTGTTTTGATCATTAAACATGATCAGAGCTGTGTGTTTCCATGATGATTTGACATCTAAGTTGATTTGTCAAACTAAGCCTAACTTTATTATGCTATCTGTTTAGAAGCCAGTTTAGTATTTTCCTCTTATTCTCTTGATTTTTTCCCTCACATGTCTGATGATGAGTTTGTTCACATTACACAATAACATACATTTATGTTTTGTTAACAATTGAGTGATTACAATAGGATTGGATCCTCTGGAGCTGGATTTAGTTGAGGGGGGTGGTGTGATCCATCCATGAGGTGTGCTTAGAACTAAATCCTAGTCTTTTGCAAGAACAATAAGTACTCTTAACTGCTGAGCCATTGCTCTAGTCCTTCTTATAATAATATTATCTTCAGACTTAGTACTGATGCCTCCATTGTAACTTCTGACTTTAGTCTTCTCTGTTTCCTTCTTAGTTCATCTAGCTAAAAGTTTGTTGCTTTTATTAGTCTTCTCAGAGAAACAATTTTCTATTTCATTGGTTTTTCTCTGTTATTCTCCTATTCTCTCTTCCATTGATATCTGTTCTAACCTTTATTGTACCTTCTTTCTGTTTTTTGGTTTAGTTTGTTTTCCTAGTTCTTTAAGTTATTAATTTAGGTTTGTGACTGGAGATCTTCTTGTTTACCCTATATGCATTTATTTCTATAAGCTAGTTTTGTAGACTATATAGTCTTGATCATAAATATTCAGTTCTACTGTTATAGGACTATAGGGAGAAGACATTGACAGGATTTAAAAGAATGGATGTGGTTGTATTACAATAACACTTCACAAACAGGTACCTGGCTCATGGCTACAGTCAGTCAATGTCTACCATTAAAGATCATTACACTAACTGCTCTGCTATGTCAAGCGCCATAGATCCTGGACTTCAAGTCAATAGATACAGCAAATTAAATCTTGGATCTAGTATGATTAAACAATAGGGTCAGGGAAGGCCTTTCATTTGTTATCTCTAATCTCTAAGGAGAAAACTTCAAAGGCTTTTCCTTCAAGAAGCTGTGGTTTCCAGAATAAGAGCTGATGTTGTAAGTAGTCTTCTGGCAGCTTTCATCCTGTGGCTATTGTTACATGATTTCAAGTCTGAACTTTCGTGTCTCTTATTGACCAGCATGGCTAGGCTTTCCAAACATGAGAAAATTGTGTTGTCCAACAGATGAAATTAGCCAATAATGAGCATAATATGCACACATGTCATTGTGTAATATGAACACAGAAATCATTAGATACATGAGAAGAAGAGCATGAGGCAGAAAGGCCAAAAAGATGATACAATAGCATAATTTGGCAAAATAAACCCAACTTTACAAAGATTCAGATGTCATTGTAAACAGAAATAAAGAAAAATGAGAATCTTTTGTTGTGGTTGTTTATTTGTGTTTATACCACAGACAAGTGCTGTTCTCAGCAGTGGGCGCAGTAGCTTCTTTTCTCTGGGAGAGGCAGCTAATGGAGAGACTCATGGCTGGTCAACAGCTTGAGAATAAATAGCTGTGGAGTGTTACATCTGTCCTCCTCCAAGACCCAGGCATTGCCACAGCAAAGGGGCAGAAAGACTCTAAAAGCTAGCTGACGGGAAGGATGCAGTGCAATGCCATCTTCTAGATATGGCACAGCCACTGGAATCACAAACACACAGCAGCTGTGGGTTCCTGTAGAAGGCAGGGCCAGTAATCATTTCCTCATGAATGAGGGAGGAGCACCCAATACCTGAGTCATTCCTGAAGAGTCATTGACAGTGAACATCTGCCGGGAGAGGTCATTTTCTTCAGTGGTGTAGCCATTGATCAGTTGTCCACACAGCAGTAAATAACCCCCTATTCATGGCAACACAGAAATCTTGCATAAACTCAGTGGGTCAACAGTTCTCCTTTTAAAGATACTGAAAACAGGATGGTAACTAGATGGGAAGAAGGTTGGGTTAAGAGGGAGCAAGGGAGGGACCATTAAGGGCAACAGAGTGGTGAGGGGTACAAATACAATACAGTGGCAGATACAGTTCTGGAGTCCCAGGCAAAGTTCAATCGACCCTATCATTCAGCCTCTGGTGAGGGAGCTTGTGATTGACAGGAGAATGTGTATGAGCAAATGGTGTGGTCTTAAATGCTTCAGACACTTAAAGAAAATGTAGCATTCAACAATCACTGTTGAGGGTGCTAAGGACTGTGATCTCAGAACCTCCACGAGGTCCCTGCTCACAAGGACCTCACCATCTTTCCAAAGGTGCCACCACACAGACCAAGCCTCCAATTGTGGGTGTTTGGGCTACAGTCCACCAACATTTAACACACAGAATATCTGTTTTCAAATAGAGTGTCAATTAATTACAACATGGCCCTCGGAATCAGAGATTGCGAGCATGTCTCAGATTCCAGTATATTCTCTGTACAAACTGAGCCAAAGGTAGAGACTTTGTCCTTAACTACTTGGCTCAAAAGTAAACACATGAGAGAAAAATCTATGAGACAGAAAGAAGAAAAGACTTTTTTTTTCCTGATATATAGGCAGAAATGTGCTTTTAAGTTTAAGGGGCTTAAGGACTGCCAGGAAGATGAAAACCCAAATCCTAGACTTGGAAAAATTCTCATTAACTTGAAACTTCAAAGACATCCTAAAAAGATCTTTGAAGAAAAGGAATTCCAAGTAAACAAACAGGTTTCCTATGCAAGAGTGAGATGCGCAGACCTCTTCATTGGCTTTTTTTTTTTTTTTTTTTTTTAATCAGTGAAGAAGTAGCTCCAAAGATACCAAAAAAAAGTCCCATTTGAATCCCAGGATTCTGTAACTTGACAAATTATCAATCACATATGTCTGTGGAACAAAGCCACTCTTAAACACAGGCGCCTGAAAAATGTTCCTCATCCTTCCAGGAAAATCTCCAGCAGGAAAAAAAAATGACTAGGGGAGGACAGGGAGAAAGAAGCTTGAAGAAATGAGGTTCTGACCCAGGGGGACAGTCAGAGTGACAGCTCTGCTGTATGGTGGGACAGCACACAGTTCTAAATGAAGCCAAACGATAAAGTCCTTCTGAAACAGTGGCTCCAGGGAATGGAGGAAAATTCTAGAATTTGATTACTATTCCAGATGGACTTAGGAGGATGCTAAAGGCACACTATTCTTTTTTGAGCAACCAGATAAAGGCAAAAACTATTACAAATTCTAAAATGAACTCTGAGTATCACATGTGAGAGCCATAGCATAAACACATGCATTTTCTTAAAACTGTATACTATTAATTCCTATCAGAATGTCATCATATGGTATAGTCTGAAAATTTCTTATCATTTTCTTTCTTCATTTGTTGTCAGTTTTTACATGTATTTCGTATGAGCTTATAAACAATGGACACTCTAGAGCTCAGAGATGGCTGACTCAGTAAAGTGCTTGCCCCACAAGCACAGGGACCTGAGTTCAATCCTCTGAACTCATGTAAACAAACAAACAAACCAGCAACTCAGCCATCATGGTACACACTTGCAAGTGGAGGCAGGTGAATCCCTGGGGCCCCCAGCCAATCCAAAGAGTCCACAAATTCAAGCCAATGAGAAAGTGTGGATCAAGAAAACAATGTAGACAACGACACTTGAATGATCAGTGGCATGTAATCACACACATATGCAGACATCCATGCACACACATGCACATACACATGCATGCACTCACACATATGCACACACGTGTACACACATGCACAAACACATGCATACATACAGGCACACACAAATGTTTATTCCATATTTGTTGGCCAAATGTTTTTTAATCCATTAAGTAAAACTTAATAGTCATTCATATTTTCCCTATCAATAACAAAATACCTAAAAGTCAAATTCTCCCACCACGGCTAAAGCTTGACTTCTTTATCATGTCTATATTCTGTATATTCAAGGTCTTGTAACATAGTTTCACTAGGGGACCTTCACTTCTCTCTAGTGCCTCATTCAAAACCAGGTAGGCCTTCTTTGGCTCTACCATCCTTTCCATGACCCTGTGTATAGTTTCTAATGTCTGTCCCACTCTGCTGTGATCTGACCCATCTCTTCATTCACAGACACTCTCTTCAGCAGTGTCCTGTCTGATGCAGAAGACACCCATGGAGGTACTTCCATTGTGATATTAGACACCATCACACGTCCTCTCTGCTCACATCCAATTTATCTTCTATGGTCCAGTTTCCTGTTTTATTTATAACTTCTCTTTTATTTATTTAAACATAGCAATCGGTTTGAACATAACAATTCCAATATCTCCATTTTTGTGAAACTTTTCTGTGCTCTACGAAATCTGCTGGTAATTGTCGTGCCTGATTGTACTTAGTGTTACCTTTGATCGTCCCTGGAACATTTTATTTTTAATTTTTTTTTCATTACAAGGAGGCATCTGTATCAGTCCACCTCCTTTGCTCAGACATTACCTTCAATCTCTCTCTTATACTACAACCCTGCTCAGCCCTGAGTCTTCCAGGACTACTCGGAAAAAGTGCCACAAATTGATGTTGTAACAGAGACCTGCGTCTCCTGCTTCTTCAAGCCAGAACAAGGATGAGGCATTGCTGTTGATTTGCTCTGAGGCTCCTAAGGAAATATTTACTCCTTGCCTCTCCCCTGGTTTCTGGAGCAATGGTGGCTGTAGTTGGGACTCTGTGGCTACTATGTCTATCACTTTAGTGTGATTTCTCATTCCTTCCATTCTGTATCTCCTCACACAGGCCACATCTATCTGTGTATAAATCTCCCATCTATTAGTCACTAGTCGTACTGATTTCACGTTAACTTAATTAACTTCAGAAGACCTTGTTTCCTTCCTTCCTTTCATCATCTTTCTTTGTTTTGTTTCTTCCTCCCATGGCTTTCCTCCTTTCCTTTCCCCCTTCTGTCATCCTTTAATTCTTTCCCCCTTTCCTTCTTCCCTCCCTCCTTCTCTCCTTCCCTCCCTTCCTCCCTTTCTCCCTCCCTCTCTCGCTATCTTTTTTCCTTTCTTTCCAGTCTTCCTTCCTTCTTTCCATTATACTGTTGGAAGTTAAACCCAGATCCTTGAACTTCCACCATACCTTCCCTACCAGGATGGATAGTGCTCAAACCACAAGCCAAAATAGATGTGTCCTTCCTTCACCTGCCTTTGTTGGGCATTTTCTGACAGTAAAGACATAAATAATGAACACAGCTACTAAGGAAGATGGGTCAAGATTGGACTGATAAATGGTTCAAGACTTCAAGGGCCCTAATTGATATAATTAATATTCATAATCAACAAATTTCATTGGAGTTATAAACTATGCCTGTTGCCTAGCTAGCTGGGTTAAGTTCCTCCTTGGCAAAATCTCCTATGCCAGGAAATGATTTGATGAGGCAGAAAGGACAAAAGGATGTCTGGAAGTGAGAGGGCAATCTACAGGAGTAAGTTCTCTCCTTCACTGTGTGGGTCCTGAGGATCAAATTCAAGTTGTCAGCCTTTGTTGTAGCATTTTTACCCTCTCCTCTTACCTGCCCACTACCCCAGCAGTTGGTATTAAGAAATTAAACATTTACAAATATCTTATTTTAACCTACCACATTCAGTTAGAAGCAATGAAGTTCTGATAAAAATTCTCTGTTCAAAAGCAAACCCCAGCTTACTTTACATTATGTGATCCCTTTGCAGCAACTACTACAAAACCCAGTATATAATAGAACTGTAACGGTCATTAAATAAGTGTATACATGCATGAATAGCTTCTCCATTGTTTATAATTCTGACCCTTTGGCATTTTCACATTCTAATTCTTCTGCATTGAATTTCTTAAATGGCTATAGTTTAAAGCTGTTTAATTTCTTCTGTCCCAGTCCCACTGTAACTGTCTTTTAATGAATTGAAATATTTAAGGGGAAATATGAATAAAACACATTTTCAAATTTAAGCTGAGGAAGGCAAGGAAGGCAAGTGAGAGGGCTTTAAGTTTGATATGTTACTACTAAAAACTGGGTACTCTGTACACAGTAGCGAAGGTGCATACCATTAAGGACATTCACGTTTAAACAGTCTGGGTGAAATATTGAAACCTCAATGAGCAGTATCTATGTGGAGTCTTGCTTCGAAACAGATCTGCTAGGAGCTGGGACTCAGTTGTGGGGTGCCTGTCTAGCATTCAGGAAGTCCTGGGTTCCTTCTGCACCCCACAAAACCAGGTGAGGTGCCAGATGCCTACTACCCAAGCACTCTGGAGGCTGAGGGAGGAGGACCAGAAGTCCAGGGCCATCTTCAACTACATGATGACTTCAAGACTATTTTTGAGCTACATGAAACCTTATCTGAAAAAAAAAAACAATAAAAGGGAACAGCTAATGGCCATTTTTTAGAAACAGCAACTGAACCAACAACTTATATTTCAAAATGTTTGATCCTATTTTTCTTGAAGCATCACTGGTGGAGCTGCATCCCAGGCTTTCAGATGGTTTCTCTTGATGTCAGTATTCATGGTCCAAGTTCAACAGTGCTCTCTGTCTCTCTGTCTCTCTGTGTATGCATATATACAAAAATATACAAAACACATATATATAATTATTAATATATAGTATAGTTTTACTGCAAAGAGCTACAAATATATGTTTATATAATATCTATGCCTTTTATGGTACAACAGTAGAGTTATCAGTTATGAGAATCTAAACAACATACAGAATTTTAAAAAATATTTATTTATTATTTCAGGTTACATATTCATCACAGTGACCTTTTTCCACCCCTCCCAGTCCCATCCTCCCACCTCTACCCCCTATCCCTTTCATCTTTCCCACTGAAGTGGAGTGTCCCCACATAACAGTCCTCCACCCCAGTTCAGTGTCATATGAGGGTCAAAAGCCTCCTCATACACTGGGGGCCTACAAGGCAGCACCACTAGGGCAAAATGTCTCATTGACAGGAAAAAAAGTCTATGTTCATGTTCCCTTTGGTGCATTCATTGTAGTATAGTTATCCTGTACTATATGGCGAAAATGCAATTATAAGTGAGTAGATGCCATGTGCATCCTTCTGGGTCTGGGTTAGCTCATTCAGGATGAGCTTCTCTAGTTCCATCCATTTGGCTGCAAATTGCATGATTTCGTTGTTTCTGATAGCTGAGTAGTATTCCATTGTGTAGATATACCACAGGTTGTTTTTTTTTTTTTTTAAATCCATTCCTCAGTTGAAGGATATCTGGGTTGTTTCCAGTTTCTAGCAATTACAAATAAGGCTGCTATGAACACAGATGAGGAAACTTCCTTGTGGTTTGGTGAAGAATCATTTGGATGTATACCCAGAAGTTGTATGACTGGGTCTTGAGGTAGAGCTATTCCAAATTTTCTAAGATATTGCCAGACTGACCTCCATAGTGGTTGCATAAGCCTGCACTCTCACCAACAATGGAGGAATGTTCCCCTTTCTCTACAACCTTGCTAGCATGTGCTGTCATTTGAGTTTTTAATCTTAGCCATTCTGACACGTGTGAGATGGAATCTCAGAGTCCTCTTGAGTTGCATTTCTCTGAACTTACAGAATTTTAAAACAAAGAGGACATGAAGTTGGTAGGGAGATGTGTTGGAGGGCATGGGAAGTTAGGGGGTTGTATCTGATCAGGATATATTCTAAAAGTCTTCGGAATATTCAAGGAATAACTTTTAAAAAGTTTTACTTTGGGGGTTAGAGAGATGACTCTGAGGTTAAGAGCACTGGCTGCTTTTCCAGAGGACCCGGGTTCGATTCCCAGCATGCACATGGCAGCTCACAACCATCTGGAACTTTAGTTACATAGGGTCCAATGCCTTAGTCTGACCTCCTTAGCACCAGGCATACACATGATGGACAGAAATAGCATCCACACATGTCAGGTGTGGTGGCACATGCCTATAATCCCAGCACGTGGGAAACAGAGGCAGGTGTATCTTTGAGTTCCAGGCCAACCTGGTCTACACAGTGAATTCTAGCCAGTCAGGGTTACAAAAAAAGACCATCTCTCAAAAATGAAACAAAATACAACACTACCCACGCACATGACAAATTTTTAAATTAAAAAATATATGAATCTTAGACATTTAGGGAAAAGGCTTGCTGACCTCTACTACAAACAACAGAAGACACACTGAACTATGTTTGCTTTGTAGACAAATCCAATCACAAAAATAGTTTTGTCCAAATATTTGTTTTTTTTCCCTTTGATCCTATTTGGCTATGCAAACTTTCAGTTTCGATGACATTGGTGAATCTGAGTGTTGGCAAGATGGGTCAGTTAGTAAAGTGCTTGCTCCATAAATGTGAGCACCCCAGTTCGATCCCCCAACACCACACTGAATGTCTGGAACAGCAGCTTATTCCTGGGTGAGGCAGAGTCAGAAGGTGTGGGACTGTCAGTCCATTTGAGTTGGCAGGCTCCACTTGAGAGACCTGACCTCAAAATTTAAGTAGAAGAATGAGTGAACAAGACAGCCAATATTGACCTCTGGCCTTCACACACATGTACTTCCACACATGCACACATTTGAACACAGACACATGCCTATACCACACACACACACACACACACACACACACACACACACACACAAATAATTTTTTTAATTGAGGAATGTGTAGGCAGCCTTCATCCTTCCATTTAAATGTATCCTGCCTCATTGGCCTTCTGAGGAAAAGGTGGATAATTTTCTACTATTACACTGTGACAAGACACCTCCAATCCCACTCCAAAGCTCCTTCTCAGGAACTGGTTAGCCTTCAACAGTCACTATGTCCTCATGGAATAGTCAGTTCTTAGCAACTTCCAATGAGACTGAATTCATTTTACCTGACCCCAACATGAAATCTTCAGCTATCTCCTGTTTGTCCCTCCACTGTTCTAGCTTCCTGCCCATCACTCTCAGCTCTCCTTATGGGATATCTTAATTTTTCTTACAAATCACCCTTGTCCAACCAAGTACCATTAAAATCAATGTAGCCATTCTTTCCCTTATTAACAAGTAAGCTTTCTAATAGCCTTCTCTTTTAGACCTCCACTGAGATATAATTTTCTATTAACATACTTTTCTGATTTGTAGTTGTTTTTTTTATTTCCCTGACTTTTGTCAGTTTTGTTCTTCTTTTTAAATAAATAAATTTATTTATTTGTTGCTTCAGGTTACATCTCCATCATATTGTCCTCTTTTCCCCCCTTCCTAGTCCTGTCGTCCCACCCTCTACCCCCTAACCCTTCCATCCTGCTCCTCTGGAGTGGACTGTCCCTACATAACAGTCCCTCATCCCAGTTCATAAGTCATATGAGGGCCAAGAGCTTCCTCATACACTGGGGGCCTACAAGACAGTACCACCAGTGAGAAGTGTCTCATTGCCAGGGAGAGAAAACTAAAAAACAAACAAAGAAAAAAAAGTCTATGTCCATGTTCCCTTTGGTGCGTTGGTTGTAGTATAGATATCCTGTACTATATAGCTAAAATCCTACTATAAGTGAATAGATGCCATGTGCATCCTTCTGAGTCTAGGTTAGCTCACTCAGGATGAGCTTCTCTAGTTCCATCCATTTGGCTGCAAATTGCATAAGTTCATTGTTTCTGATAGCTGAGTAATATTCCATCGTGTAGATATACCACAGTTTTTTTTAATCCATTCTTCAGTTGAGGGACATCTGGGTTGTTTCCAGTTTCTACCTATTACAAAAAAGGCTGCTATGAACATAGATGAGGAAACTTCCTTATGATTCGGTGAGGAGTCATTTGGATGTATACCCAGAAGTGGTATGGCTGGGTCCTGAGGCAAAGCTATTCCAAGTTTTCTAAGATATGACTGACTCCATAGTGGTTGCACAAGCCTGCACTCCCACCAGCAATGGAGGAGGGTTCCCCTTTCTCCACACCCTCACCAACATGTGCTGCCATTTGAGCTTTTGATTTTAGCCATTCTGACAGGTGTGAGATGGAATCTCAGAATCGTCTTGAGTTGCATTTCCCTGATGATTAAGGATTTTGAGCATTTCTTCAAGTGTCTCTCAGCCATTAGGGATTATTCCTCCTTTGTGAATTCTCTATTTATCTCTGTTCCCCATTTTTTGATTGGATTATTTGATTTCTTGGCATTTAATTTTTTGAGTTCTTTGTAGATTTTGGATATTAGCCCTCTGTCAGATGTGGGGTTGGTGAAGATTTTCTTCCAGTCTGTAGGCTGCCATTTTGTTCAAATGACAGTGTCCTTTGCCTTAAAGAAGCTTTTCAGTTTCATGAGGTCCCATTTATTGATTGTTGGTCTCAGGTCTTGAACTGTTGGTGTTCTGCTCAGGAAGTTGTCATCTGTGCCAATGAGTTCGAGGGTTTTTCCCACTTTTTCTTCTGGTAGATTTAGTGTGACTGGCCTTATGTTAAGGTCTTTGATCCACTTGGACTTAAGTTTTGTACAAGGTGATAAGTATGGGTCTAATTTCATTCTTTTACAAGTGGACATCCGGTTGGACCAGCACCATTTGTTGAAGATGCTGTCCTTTTTCCATTGTGCAGACTTGGCTTCTTTGTCAAAAATTAGGTGGCCATAGGTGTGTGGGTCCATTTCTGGGTCTTCAATTCGATTTCATTGATCTACTGGTCTGTTTCTATACCAATACCATGCTGTTTTTACTACTATTGCTCTGTAGTACAGCTTGAAATCTGGGATGGTGATAGCTCCAGATGTTTTTTTTTTTTATTATATAGGATTTCCAGGTCTATAAAGAATTGTTTTGGTATTTTGATAGGAAGTGCATTGAATCTATATATTGCTTTTGGTAGGATGGCCATTTTTATTATGTTGATCCTACCTATCCATGAGCATGGGAGATCTTTCCATCTTCTAAAGGCCTCTTCAATTTCTTTCTTCCAGGGCTTGAAATTCTTGTTGTGCAGGTCCTTTACTTGCTTGGTTAGATTTACCCCCAGGTATTTTATATTGTTTGTGGCTATTGTGAAGGGGGTTGTTTCCCTTATTTCTTTCTCAACCCATTTGTTTGTTGTATAAACAAGGGCTTCTGATTTTTTTGAGTTAATTTTGAATCCAGCCACTTTGCTGAAGGTGTTTATCAGCTGTAAGAGTTCTCTGGTGGAATTTTTGGGGTCGCTTATGTATAATATCACATCATCTGCAAATAGGGATAATTTGACTTCTTCGTTTACAATTTGTATCCCCTTGATCTCTTTTAGTTGTCTTATTGCTCTAGCAAGAACTTCAAGTACTGTATTGAAGAGATATGGTGAAAGTGGGCATCCTTGTCTTGTCCCTGAGTTTAGAGGAAATGCTTCAAGCTTCTGTCCATTTAATTTGATGTTGGCCACTGGCCTGCTGTATATTGACTTTATTATTTCTAGGTATAGTCCTTGTATGCCCGTTCTCTCCAGAACTTTTAGCATGAAGGGGTGTTGAATTTTGTCAAATGCTTTTTTTTTTGCATCTAGCCAGATTATCATGTGTTTTTTTTTCCTTTCATCTTGTTTATATGGTGAATTACATTGATAGACTTTCGTATGTTGAACCATCCCTGCATTCCTGGAATGAAGCCTACTTGATCATGGTGTGTGATACTTTTGATGTGTTCTTGAATTCGTTTTGCTAGTATTTTATTAAGTATTTTTGCATCTATGTTCATGAGGGAGATTGGTCTGAAGTTCTCTTTCTTTGTTGGGTCTTTGTGTGGTTTAGGAATCAGGGTGACTGTGGCCTCATAGAATGAGTTTGGCAGTGTTCTTTCTGATTCTATTTGGTGAAAGAGTTTGAATAGTATTGGTGTTAGCTCTTCTTTGAAGGTCTGGTAGAATTCCATGCTAAAGCCATCTGGCCCTGAGCTTTTTTTGGTTGGGAGATTTTTAATGACTGTTTCTATTTCCTTAGGGCTATAGGGCCGTTTAATATGTTAATCTGATCTTGATTTACCTTCGGTAGGTGGAATCTATCAAGAAAATTGTCCATTTTGCTTAAGTTTTCAAATTTGATGGAGTATAGATTTTTAAAGTAGGATCTAAATATTCTCTGGATTTCCTCAATGTCTGTTGTTATTTCTCCCTTTTCATTTCTGATTTTGTTGATTTTTGTTTTCTCCCTCTGTGTTTTAGTTAATTTGGCTAAGGGTCTGTCTATTTTGTTGATTTTCTTGAAGAACCAACTCTTGGTTTCATTGATTCTTTGTATCATTCTTTTTCTTTCTAATTTGTTGATTTCAGCCCTAAGTTTGATGATTTCTTGCCTTCTGCTCCTCTTGAGAGTGTTTGCCTCTTTTTTTTCCAATTCACCCAGTTTAGCTGTTAATTTGCTAATATGAGCTGTCACAATTTTCTTTTTTAAGGCACTTAGTGCTGTGAACTTTCCTCATAGCACTGCTTTCATTGTGTCCCATAGGTTTGGGTATGTTGTGTCTTCATTTTCGTTGCATTTTAAGAAGTCTTGATTTCCTTCTTTATTTATTCCCTGACCCAGTAGTCATCCAGTAAAGAGTTGTTCAATTTCCATGTGTGTATAGGCTTTCTGTTGATTCTTTTGCTGTTGAAGTCCAGCTTTATTCTATTGTGGTCTGATAAGACACAAGGGGTTATTTCAATTTTCTTGTATCTGTTGAGACTATGGTCGATTTTGGAGAAGGTTCTGTGAGGTGCTGAGAAGAAGGTGTATTCTTTTGTGTTTGGGTGAAATGTTCTGTAGATATTTGTTAGGTCCATTTGGTTCATGATCTCTGTTAGACTCATTATTTCTCTGTTTGGCTTCTGTCTTGATGATCTGTCCATAGTTGGGAGTGGGGTGTTGAAGTCTCCCACATTAAAGTGTTTGGATCGATGTGCGACTTAAGTTTTAGAAGCGTTTCTTATATAAATGTAGGTGCCTTTGTATTTGGGGCATAGATGTTCAATATTGAGATGTCCTCTTGATGAATATTTCCTTTATCGAGTATGTAATGCCCTTCTCTGTCTTTTTTTATTAACTTCAATTGGAAGTCTATTTTGTTTGATATTAGAGTGGCTACTCCAGCTTGTTTCCTGGGTCCATTTGCTTGGAAAACCTTTTCCCAGTCCTTTCCTCTGAGATAATGTCTATCTTCGATAGTGAAATCTGTTTCTTGTATGCAGCAAAAAGATGGGTCTTGTTTATGGATCCAATCTGTAAGTCTGTGTCTTTTTATTGGCGAGTTGAGTCCATTGATGTTGATGGATATTAGTGACCAGGGGTTGTTATTTCCCATTATTTTGGTATAGGTGATCATTCTGTGCCTCTTTTGGTTTAGTTGCTGTGGAGTTTTCTATTTCCTCTGTTTTCTTGGGTGTAGTTATCTTCTCTGGGTTGGAATTTTCCTTCTAGGATCTTCTGTAGGGCTGGGTTTGTGGGCAGATAGTTTTTAAATTTGATTTTGTCATGGAATATCTTGTTTTCTCCATCTATGTTGATAGAGAGTTTTGCTGGGTATAATAGTCTGGCTGTGCACCTATGTTCTCTCAGGGCTTGTAGGACATCTTTCCAGGCCCTTCTAGCTTTTAATGTTTCTGAGGAGAAGTCAGGTGTAATTCTCATGGGTCTGCCATTGTATGTGACTTGACCTTTTTCTCTTACAGCTTTTAATATTCTTTCTTTGTTCTGTACATTTGGAGTTTCAATTATTATGTGGCAAGAGGAGTTTCTTTTCTGATCTAATCTGTTTGGTGTTCTGTAAGCCTCTTGGATTTTTATTGGTATCTCTCTCTTTAGGTTTGGGAAGTTTTCTTGTATGATTTTGTTGACGATATTTCTTGGACCTTGGAGTCAGGAGTCTTCTCTTTCCTCTATGCCACCCGATTTGTAGTTGTTTTAACAGAGCAAAATTGAGCCAAGAATGGCAGTACACACTTACCACATATACTTGGCAGGTAGAGGCAGAGATTAGATGTTCAAGGCCAGCCTGGGCTATGAACTAATTTGAAACCAGCTTAGGCTACATGGGATCCTGTGTCAAAAAACTGGAAAGAAAAACAAAACCATAAAGCTGAAATCCATCCATACATCCAGCCAGCCAGCCAGCCACCCATCCATCCATCATCCATCCATGCATCCATCCATTCATCCATCCTTCACACCACCCCTCATCATAGCTGACACATGGAAGTGTCTGCCAAAATGTAACTGCAAAACAGAATATCCTTTTTCAGCAGCACTGTAACCTGCTGCATCAGCCAGAGGAAGAATTCAGAGAAGCTCGACAAAACTATTTTTCTTCTCCCTCTCCTTGTTCTGAAAGTGTTCCCTTCCTACTTTTCAGAAGAAAGAAGAAGGAAGAAGAAGAAGAAGAAGAAGAAGAAGAAGAAGAAGAAGAAGAACAGAAGGAGGAGGAGGGAAAAAAATCCCAAACCAAAAAACAAAACAAACAAACAAACAAAATAACCGTAGGCAAGGCCAGTTCTGTGAAGTCACACCTCCTAATTAGGGTCACTGTTGCTGTGATGACACACAATGACCAGGGGCAACTTGGAGAGGTGTTAGGGTGATCTGAGCACTGCTTGGATTCAATTGTTAATTGGTTGTCCCTGCCTTCCTACTGTAGGAGCCCACAGGCACATATAACAAGTAATGATGTGTTACCTTGCTTGATATACTCATTTCCTCAGATTGGCTTTAAGAGAATGCTGAAGTCTGTGATTGAAGCAAGGAGAGAGGTAAGCAGAGGTGGTTCTTGGGCTTTGGAAGGGGGGAGGATTGAGAGAAACCATGAGAAAGAAGGAGACAGTAGGGGACGAAAAGAGCACGGCCATCATGGGTCAGATGGATCAGAACTCAGTATGACATGGAACATATGTGCAAGTACCATGGGGATTTTATTTGGGGAGGTAAAAAGTTAGTTTAGATAGGGTAAGGTTGCATAGTCCCAGGATAAGGCTTACTAAAAATCATCAGGTATCACTGTGTATTTATTTACAAATGGTGGGTTCAGGGATAGCTGTGAAGCCTTGGTAATCTTATATATAAATTATAATTGTTAAATGTCTCCTATAGGGAGGCAAGGGTTTATTTAGCAAAGTTTTGAGTCACAGTTCTCTCCTCTTAAATGGTTCTAGCTTGTGTCAAGTTGATATAAAACTAGCTAGCACATCACGCTTGCAGATGAAGGACCACCAGAGATAGGAAGACAGGGAGGGGTCAAAGATGTTTTGAGCATCAGTTGGGATTGACAGGACAAGCTGCATGAACATCTCTTGCTCACAGTCATGGGATTATGAGGATTATGGAACCGCCGGGGCAGGACCCAGGAGACGACATAGGCTTCTAGGTCTAGAGGAGGCATTTGTTCATGAAGAAGCTAGCATGCAGCAGCTGGAACACCTTGGCCCCTTTCATTAGTGAACAAGACAGGGGAGATGGGATGCCTGTATCATTCAGGACACAACCCCAACAGGGCCAGGCTGGAATAGCCTCCCAAACTGGCAACAGAGAGCATTAGGTCAGAGTCATTTGAGGAAGAAAAAAAAGTTACAGGATTAATGTTAAAGGATTAAAATACCCCTGCCTACATTTTGAACTCCTAATGAAAATGAGTAACAGCTTAAGGGTAAATGGCCCAACCAAGGAAGAACATGCTCTGATTAACACCGAACAGAAACTGTGCAGGCCTTTCCATGTTCAGCCTAGACACCTAGAAACTTCAATATAAATACAGGACTCAACAGTCATAATTACATTTTCCCCCAGAATTGTGGTAATTCTTACACTTAAGCTCCTTGTCTTCCTTTCCATGAGGCTTTCATTTTATCATGAGCTTCACCATTTCGTGAGTTGTTTTGTTTAGCTTGTAGTTTGCCTGGACTCTGCTAGAGAGTCTGCTGTGCGTGCTAAATGAGGGAGGGGTACCTCTGTCTCAGGATCTTTTCGTGTTAATTTTCTTCTAACTAATCTTATTCCATTGTAAAAAAAACAAAAAATGACACCCCCAAGGTGCTGTAGTTAAAAATATCCCTCCTTGACAGTTATTTCACAGAGTAGAAAATGAAATTAAATGTGTTTTTAAACTGAAGCAACTCTCCAAACAGCCCCAAATTGTTCAATTATGACTAAACTAGTTACAATATTGTAACTTATCAAATTTACCCATTTGTGTTTGCCGAAAGCATCTTTAATATGAAAATATCTCCAAGGAATATACAATGGAGAATAGGCACAATTATATTGTTTCAGATTTCTTAATTTATATGGTTTGGGTTTTATGAATAAGGATCTCATTCTGTAGTCCAGACTATCCTCAAACTTACAGTGATCCTCCTGCCTCAGTCTTCCAGTTGCTGTGATTCATGAGTGACGCACCAAGCCCGGATCCATCCCATTATTTTAAAAGAAAAATAAATAAGGAATATAACTAAATATTTACAATATTTGTATATGTAAAATTTAATCTATATTTCATATTATAGTCATCAAATTATTCAGAATGTAATTTTGAAATAACCATTTGATCAAGATATAGTTAGTTATATGTGAACTTCTTAAGATAACTTTTTCTAAATGGTATTTAAAACAGGCATTCACACAATTTCGTAGTTGAAACCTGCGACAGACATTTCCAGCTCTGAAGGTTAAACATCAAGTAAGTGAGCCTTAGACATGAGACCTTTGGGCTGATGACTCACAGTACTGTCCTGGTAAGAAGTGTGACAGTGTGTCCACATGTCCACGTGCTCATAGAGGCAAGAGGTTGACATAGGGTGTCTTCTTCAATGACTCCTGTGTGTGTGTGTGTGTGTGTGTGTGTGTGTGTGTGTGTGTGTATGTGTGTGTGTGTGTGTGTGTGTGTATGATCTTTTATCTTGGAGGATTATAATACAATTACATCCCCTTCCCTTCCCTTTTCCTAATACTGTGAAACCTGCTCAGTCTATATAATGTTACTTGTCTGTGGGAAACATTAGACAAAAACACAACTAATCAAAATGCAGCATTGTGGAGTCTACCTTACATTTTGAGGCAGGTCTCTCATTGAGCATCGGGCTCATCCATCCCGATAGGCTAATTGGCCATGAGCTCTAGCGATTCTGCCATTTTCCCCTCCCAACTGCAAAGACTACAGGAGTCAGTGCCGCCCCTGATTTGTACCTGGGTGCTCAGCATTGGCACACAGTTCCGTGTGCTTTAGAGGCAGGCTCTTCACTCTCCAAATCATCTACCCAGCTTCTGTGGATACCAACTTGAGTCACAGCCAACAACTCAATGGCATTTTTTTTTTAACTGAGTATCTAACAGTTCATCGCAAGAAACAGTTAAAGGAAAACTCTTGACTAAATCTGTATACTATATCCCCAAGAATGATACAAGGACAAGGTATCAAATTTCAGGGTTATTGTAAAGCACAAGATGTCAGTTTCCAAGTTTTAACAGGACAGATTTAAAACTCTGAAAAGCATCTTTAAGCACCATACTAAATCAACAATTAAAAAGTGTCTATCAAGTGCCTTCTACATTCCAGAGATGTCACCTGCAGGTAGGAGGGGTGAGGTGAAGTGGGTAGAGGTGACAGGGTTGCAGTCCTGAAGAATATCCCTTCGTAAATAACAGCAGCTGCATGTGGCTAGCTGAGTAAGAGACTGTGAGCAACCAGATATGGGTACAGAGGGTGAAGCAATGTCTAGGCCACAAAGTCTAGATGAGGACCTCTTAGGGTGTATGAGGATCAATATATGACCAAGGATAGCAATGGTTCAAATCTCCCATACCATAATACTGCTTTAAAATCAGAATAAAGTATTTCTGAGACCTTTAAGTCATCTAAGAATTGCTATTGTGTCATTGAAATATGTTTCAACAAAGATACAATTATATTTCCTCAGATGCTTTTAAAGTGTGCATTTGGTAGTTCTAGGACTGGGACAAAGAGTATAAAAAAATGCGCTTCGGGATGTCTTGTGGTTCCAGAGAGTCCGGATGCTCAAAGACTCAAGGAGAATGAAGGCATATCAAAGGCGTGCAGAAGCCCAATGAAAGGGCCTCCCATGGCCAAAAGCCGGAAGCGTCAGGGCAACAAAATCAATAATGTAGTACCAGCTTATAGCCCAAAGTTTAAAATAAATATTCATGAGTCCAAACAGATATAAATAAATGATTGATTGAATAAAGAAACAGACGGAGGAGATAAGCCTTTTGCGAAAAACTCAAAATAATTTATGTAGGTGGTCTGTCCTCAGGAGCCAAGCCTGACTCCCTACTTTTAAAGAACAGGCTATGAACAATGCTGTTTCCTTTAGTGATGCCAGACAGAAAGAACCTTCAGGGTAGAGAAGCCGGGCAGTCCAGGCTGATATTCCCAGTGAAGGGCAAGCTCTTGCTGTATAGTCAGGAGGGAGGTACCAGCGAACTCCACCAGAGGAACATATTACAACTGTCTGGCCCAAGTCCTACACACCATCAATAACATCAAAACAAGAAATGCCTGAGAGATGTCCTTGGACAAGATGGGCCTAGGGCATGAAGACAAGATCTAATGTGGCATCCTAAATGGCTACATCAAAGTGTGAATTAGAGAAATAGCCGTAGGTAGAGTTAAGAGTACAGCTCAGTATAGAAGGTTTGCTGCGTGCACTAGGTCCCACCTCTTACAATGGTTGCTGCATGTACTGGGTCCCACCTCTTACAATGGTTGCTGCGTGCACTGGGTCCCACCTCTTACAATGGTTGCTGCTGTGTACTGGGTCCCACCTTTTACAATGGTTGCTGCGTGCACTGGGTCCCACCTCTTACAATGGGGGCAAGACACCAGATAATCTGAATAGAAGATGTGTGTCAATATTGGCTAGTGTTAATGAAATGTATCATACTTAATTTAAAATGAGAAATTAGAGCCATGCATGGTGGTACAAAATTATAATTCCATGGCTTAGGGGGAAGAAGTAAGTGGAAGAATCCCAAGTTCAAGTCCAGCCTGGATAACATAGTGAACATCATCTCAACAACAAAAACCAAGAAATCAATAAAAATGAATAGAGGAGAATGGATGTATAGCATGTGGGAACTTCCATTATTGTTACAGTATTTCTGAAAATCTAAATCTTGGAAAGTAAAAATTACTGAGAACAAATACTACACCACACACACACACACAGAGACACACGCACTTCCCACTAGCCAAGTGGCAAGTGTTACCTCAAGATAAGGATAGAAAAATGTATTCAAGTCCTGGAGAGATAGCTCAGCAGTTAAGAGCCCTGGCTGCTCTCAAAGAAGATGCAGGTTTGATTCTTAGCATCTACATGGTATCTCACAACCATTTGTAGCTTCAGTACCAGGGTCTCAATGCCATCTTCTGACTCTGTGGGAACTGAATGCATACAGTGCATACTTATACATACAGACAAATATTCATACACACAAAATAAAAATCAATAAATCTTCTGGGTCTGGAGAAATTTCCCAGTCAGGAGAGTGCTTGTTGTGAAAATGAGAGGTACTGAATTCCAGAGCCAAAACCCACTTTTAAACAGCCAGGAATGATGTTGCTGGTCTCTACGTCACTGTTTAGAGTTCCTGCCCTGAGTTCCCTCAGTGATGGGCTGTGACCTAGAAGTGTCAGCTGATGATATCATACCATATAATAATGATACTATAATAATCCCTTTGCTCTGTTAAGTAGCTTTGATTGTGGTATTTATCACAGCAACAGAAAGCAAACTCGAAGAAGCTACAACCAACAGATACCTCTGTTGACAGCATTCGACAAGCCCAGGATTCAGGAAAAGCCACACAGCACTACAGACTCACAGGAAACCCTATACAGCTTCCCCCAACAGCTAGTGTCAGAGTGTGCCCCACTGTCAGTCTCTACATGCTGCTCTGACTTACCTACCAACAATTGGGGTCCCTATGGAACTTGCTTGAACACTAAGACCAGGCACACCACTTTCTGTGTGTTTAGTAGTGATGCCTTTGTTTTTTTCCACTAAGGAGGCAATGCTGTCTGTGGATACTCCGAGATAGAAGCTCCTGAGCTGAAATCTAGAGTAAGGATCACTACAGCAACTCACACAATCATGATGGGAACTTTTCAACTCCAAAAGTTGGTTTGGAGTGGAACAACCATGGAGAATTTTCTGGAATGAACTGACCCACCTGAATTTCTGCAAACTTTACTCTGACATCTTTGTTTCTTTCCCTGGGCTGAATCTGGGCTGAAACACTAATGTTAAGCACATGTTATTTGAACATACTGTAACATATTATGAAGTGAGCGGAGCCTGAAATACAAGGTTTGACTGAATTTCTCCAAGTACCAGTGAGTTATGTTCAAAGCTTCTCTGGATAACTTGTAAAGTGCACCTCTCGTTCTATGGTGTTGCAAGACAAGCGCTCTACCAACAGAGCTATCTGCCCAGCCCTCCCTAAGTTTCTTATGGAATATTTGGTGCCTCCCTTATATATAGTTTAGAAAATACACTTTTCTTCAGAGTTCTGCTCACCATATATAAGCCAATCAAGGGATAAATGTATCCATTTCCATGTCTGTGTGTTATACATAGTGTGTATGCATGTTCATATGTGCTTGGGCACATGTGTGCAATAAAGTCCGATCACTGCACCTAAGTACCTGTATGGAGGTCCAAGATTGCTGTCAACCTCACTTCAATGTATTCATTGAGGCGGGCCTGTCCAACAAACACAGATCTCACCAACATGTCTATTATCCTGAGCCAAGTTGGTCTGGGGAATCCCCTGTCTCCAACTTCCTATGCTGTAGTTACAGGCTGACTGCCAGGCCTACCTGACAATTTTATGTGGGACGTAGAGATATGAACTCCAGTCCTCACAGTTGCATGGTACATACTTAAACACTGAGCCATTTCCCCAGCCCAAGAAACAAATATATGTTAAGAAAGATAAAATCCAATAAATAATTTTAGTCATGATCATATAAAAATGGCAAGATAATTAACAAGAAACTTTAAGACACATTAAACTGATCAGAGGGTTTGGTACAGAGACTACTATTTGCTATAAATAAAAGTTTGCCTGACTGGAGAATCACCGATGGCAACCCATTGACTGTATGAGGTCAAGTGGGGAAATTGTCCTTGTATCTGTGATTTAAGCTCACCTACACATTCAGCCAGGAAACAGTGTTTCTACATTGAAGTCTCCATAAGATGACAGTCTTAACCTATGTGAAACACTAAAGTATTTGTATGTGTATACATGCATGTATATGTACATATATGCATACATTAGTGTGTGCAAGCATTTGTGCATATACATGGGTACATGCATGTGCATGTGTGTGCATGCATGTGAGTACACATGCATGTGTATACTATGTGTATGCATGTGTGTACATGTGTATGCATGTGTGTATGTGTGTGTGTGTGTGAAGGAAAGAATACCCCAGCTCTCCTGAGGATGGGAAATCACCAATCTCCAAGCAGCTCTAAGGTGGTGCACTAGTTTCCTTAAATGGGACTTCCCAACAACAGTCTGGTTGTTATGAAAACAGTGCAGCATGCCAGTGCTGAAAATCCATCTGTTGCTCCTCTGGGTAAAATGCTTGATCAACGACAAGTCTGGAAATAAAGGTTTTTCCTCTCACTCTCAAGCCCTCTACCAGCCAGCCAAGAAGTTCCGAGACACTGGGAGAGATACAATATCGTCATTGTTAGCACTAGATATTGCATGAATGCACCAGCTCTTTGCTCTTGATACACTTGCCTTTGCAATACTGAGGCAATGGAGAACAGGGAGGTTTTGTGAGCTGTGCTACAAATGCTGGTTGCATATCAAGGCGGGGACAAAGCCATTGCTTTCTTAGACATCTGTAATCTCTAGAGGCTGGGAGATAGCTGAGTAGAGCACTTACTGTATGAATGTAAGGCCCTGAGTCCAGTCTCCACAGCCCATGCAAAGCTGGGTATTTCATCCTGTCTGCAGTCTCACAGTTTCAATGCCAGGATGGGAGGCAGACACAGAAGCAGTGGAAGATGCTAAGACAGTTACCTTAATGCACACAGCTGTGAGCAGCATCAAAAATAATATAAGATCCTGTCTCAAACAGGCAGAAGGTGAGGTCCAGCACCCAGGATTGTCCTCTGAACTCCATACACATGACACAGTATGACATTACTGCACTTACCTAAATATATGCACATACAAACAATGAGGTAGGGAGATGAATCTCATGTACAAAATTTTTTTTTGGTTTTTCGAGACAGGGTTTCTGTAACAGCCCTGGCTGTCCTGGACTCTCTTTGTAGACCAGGCTAGCCTTGAACTCACAGAGATCCGCCTGCCTCTGCCTCCCGAGTGCTGGGATTAAAGGCGTGCACCTTTAAAGATAGATTCAATGAGTTCTAGTAAGGAGAGTAAAAAAGAAGTTGACGAGTCCTTTTTAAAAGATGCCTTTCACACTTAATAGCCTAGGGGGAAGGTACATCTCTTAAGATTCCAATTCATGTGGAAAAGAAAAGTAGGATAGGCCGACAGACAGACAGATGATAGACAGATAAATGATACATAGATAAATATATAAATATATAGGTGTTAGGAAGATAGACAGACAGGTGGTAAATAGATAATAAACAGATAGATACATAAATGGATAGATGCATAGATATATAATAAATAGACACACAGGCAGATTAGATACATAGAAAATACATAAATGATATATATAGTAGATAGATTAGGTAGATAAATGGCAGACAGATAATAGATAGATAGATAAATGAAAAATAGATAATAGCAGATAATAGATAGCTTATAGATAGATAGATAAGATAATATATAAGATAGGGTGATAGATTCTAGATAATAGATAGACAGATAATAGATAACTAGAAATATAGAGATAGATAGATGATAGATAGATAGATAGATAGATAGATAGATGATAGATGGATAGATAGATGATAGATAGACAGTTGATAGATGGATGCAAAGTTTCTATATCAATGCCAGGAAATGACTGAAGTATTATCTGGCTTTCCAGGCCTTCCAATTAAACACAACGTACTCCAGCCTCGTTGAAATTCACCACCGTGCTTTAACTGTTGCGCACGAGCACAACCCGGAAGCCACGAGGAATTAAAGGAGGTTACATGGGGAGGGCATGGAGGGTGCGGTCAATTGTTCAGCTTTGTGGGCAATCAATCGGTGAGGTGCTCAGTTGGTCTGGCTAATGTTACAACTCATTTAGTCTTTGACTCTATTATGTGGATTTAATAAATATCTGCCCCCCTCCAAATATACTTTCCCAGATTCATATATCTGTCCAGATTCAAATATCCTCAATGCAAAGAAAAAATACCATATAATTTATCCTCCCATGCAGACTTTACTTTCTCAGAAACTAGAGAATTTTTAATGTACAATTTTGACTCTGGATGTGTGTGTACATATGTTCCAGTGTGTGTACACGTGTGTACACATGCATATACAGGCCAGAGGTTAACATCAGGCATCTTCTTCACTAATATTCACCCTAGTTTTTAAGACAGGCTTTCTCACTAATCTTAAGTTTACCAATTTGAAAAGAATGGCTAGGACAGCAAGCCTGGAGGACTCTCCTGTCTCCATCTGCACAGTGCTGGGACTACAAGGGACTGCCATCACGCTTTGCCTTTTCATGTGTGTTCTGGGATATGATTTCAGGTCCTCATGAGTATGTGGCAAGCACTTTACCAACTGAGCCATCTTCCATTCCTGCTTTGACCCTTTTGTCTACTCTTCTGTATTGCCACCAATACCCGAAGCTCTGTTCTTCAAAAGTGGTCCATGGAGCAGCAGCATCAGTGTCTCCTGGGAGCTTGCCAGGCCCTTTCCATATCCATAGAACCAGAATCCACCTTTACTAATAAGACCCCTAGATGAGTCATATGTACGTTAACATTGATACACTAAAACTAAACTTTAACAGCCTACATGAAATCAGTGAAGAAGAGATATCTAAAATTTTCACTTTTGAATAGTTACCAGGAATCTTTGATTCAACAAATATCAGCCACCATGTTTTTTTGTAAATCTGAAGAGCAGCTCTTTTTGCTTTATTCTGTTTTAGGATTGTCAATTCAGTGTGAACAAGTTGACTATAGACACATTTATTGTTTTAAAACTCAGAAGCTGGTGATTGGAGGGATGGCTCAGCAGTTAAGAACACTTGTTGCTCTTCCAAGGACCAGGATTTGGTTCCCAGCACTCACACTGAGCAGCTCACAACCAGTTTGTAACTCCAGTTCTAGAGTATCAGGTGACCTCTTCTGGCTTCTATGGGCATTGCACACAAATGGCATGTATCCACAGAGACACACCTACATGCATACAAAACCATAATAATGCTGTACAAGAAAAATTCATATGTTATTTTTGCAACGTTTTGTTGTTAAATGTAATACATTATTTGACAGAATGTCAGATAATTCTTCTGTGTACACATGGTTTGCATAAGGGATGTATGTGTGTGTGTGTGTGTGTGTGTGTGTGTGTGTGTGTGTGTCCATCCAGTTGATGAAATAGCTCTGATTTGAATCTTTTGATGACTTACAGAATGAACAGCCTTCATAGAGTGAATTTCAAGGCATTAACATAAGGGTGAATGTTGTGTTCTGGAACTAAGAAGATGTTTTTAAAATTGTGATGCAAGTTAGTATGAAAGCTGAGTCAGATATAGAACTTTAAACTCACCTCGTGGGTGATTCTAAATTCCATCAAGTTGACAGCACGGATGGTCACAGCCACTTAGACAAGAGGCTCAACAAGACGAGCAATCATGAAGTGGTGTTTGCAATTCACTTCCTTGATGTCCACACCAGCTCTCCTTGCCTTGCCTGCTTTTGCATTGCATCCCATGCCTTGAGCCCCACTCCTGGCTTGACATCCTCTGCCCAGTCCTGCCTGTGCCACTGACTGGCCTGTGCCAATGCACATTGGAATTAAAAGTATTATGGCTTGTAAATTAATGATAAAGTATGCAAGGTCCCGTCTTTTACCTTTCTGTATAAAGTGTTAATAAAACAAAGTCCTACCCATACAGCATTCTATAAGAACTCGGCAAATGTTTCTTATTTCTTATGGGGAGAAAGGACTGAATAGCACCCGGGATGCTAAAGGCTCAGGTGTGCTTTGGATTTGAGTGTAAGTCATAAAATGGGAAGAAGGGAGGAAGATAGGACATCCCCAATTCTCTGCCCCCCCCCTTTCCCTTTGGAAATGGCATTTCCCCAACGCAGCCTCCCACCCTGGTCCAGAAGTTTGCTACTGCCCTTCAGGCAGGAAATAATATACTGAAAGCATCCCTTTGACCTTTGTTTACCTATGAATTTCTCCTATATAATGATCCAAATCAACCCAGTCCTAGGCTTCATGATTATGTCTTAGGATGGTGAGTGATATAGATAAGGTGTCAGTCCCTGACCTACCACATCTGCTCAGACAAACTCACAAGTGCATTTGTTTATTCATTTATTGTGTGTGTGTGTGTGTGTGTGTGTGTGTGTGTGTGTCAGGGGACAACTTGAAAGAACTGGCTCTTTCTCATTAGAGGGAGAGTTTGAAATGACTTATTTAGCTGGAAATAAATAGCTGCAACTTAGTCTTTAAATCCATCAGTAAAACATGATACAGGGATCAAATGATCCCATTCCTGTGTGCTGCTGTCAGCTGATGACTTTAATTATCTGAGGGTTGGGGGGCTCTTTTATGGCACATTTTTATGAAAAGATTTCCTCACTTTCCATAAAACACCTTTAAAATCCAGTTCTATTAGATTTCATGACCCATCCACCAGTTTCTTATAAAATTCATCCCCCTGCCCTGTTAGGAAAGAATCCACAGAGGGCGTAGGAGAATGGACTTTAAAAGTAGTGTGTGTGTGTGTGTGTGTGTGTGTGTGTGTGTGTGTGTGTGTGTGTATGTGTGTAAGGGGGAAAGGGAGGGAGGGGGGAGAGAGGAGAAGGGAGTGTGTTTGCGTGTACCACATACATTGAAATGCCTGAAGAGGTTAGAAGAGGGCACAGATCCCCTGGAACTGGAGTTATGGATTGTTGTGAGTGGCCCAGTGGGAACTGAATTCTCTTAAGTGTCCAGCCACCTTGTCTCTCCAGCCCTAAATTCACTCTTTGGGATCTGAAGGGCAGCTTATGCCAGGGTCACAGAGATGGCCATCAGGTTGGTACCTTGAGCATGGCTGTGAGGACTTGCCTGGGTAACCCCAGCATAGGCGAACAAAGTTGAGTTCAGCACAGCCGAATCCAGCCTGTCAAATCCTGACCACAGTGGCTGACACTAACCCAGAGTTATGGCTGTGCCCAATTACATATCCCAATTAGCTCAACTGGGACAATTTATGTCTATCCCAAAGACAAAAATCATTTGATAAAGTCATGCATTTGATTTAAAAGCAAACATATGACAGGTCCAATGACCAACAGGAGACACAGGCAGGAGTGTTCTGAGCTGCTTACTGTTACAACGTGGTCCTAAATTTAGGTGCAGAAATTTGTAGTCCTATCAGCATTCATATTTTCATGTTAAGAAGCCATGCTGTTTTGTATAAACACATCATTTATGTCAATTATATAAGAAAACACAAAGTTCCATTCATGACCAGTAAATTGATGCGCTTGTAAAAATAATAAAATGTAATGATCTGGACAGCCAGATTTGGCAATTTCAGCCCTGCTAGCTCAGACCCCTCTGCAGCTGTAACTCAGCAATTCCACATGTTAAAATAATTCCAACTAAATGCCACAGCAGTAAGGCCATGAATGTCACTGTGAACAGATGTCAAAAATGAACCCAGGACACTGCCAAAGAACATGCTCCTGAGAGTGTTAGCCTTTTCTGTTTGAGTCTTTCCTCATCTCCTCCTCTGCTTCATCCGCCTCAGGTTCACTGGGTGATGGGCAGTGGCACACTGCCATGGTAGCAAAGTGACAAGGGTCCCATGAGGTGTGATCTGTTCTGGCTGCTCAGGGTACAGGGAATGGGGGCAGAAGAAAGGACGTAGCTAAGTGACCAGGTTCCAGTCTGCCCCTACCCTGTGGGACAGTGACCTCTCCACCTGATGAAGGTGGAGTCATCCCTCTCAAGGCTCCCCCCCAAGTGTACCACTCTGTGCTTCAAGGGACACAAACCTGGAAAGTATCTGTGGCTCTCACTCCTGTTGGAGAGGGTTTTTGTTGATGTTGGGTTTTTGTTTGTTTGTTTTTGTTTTGTTTTTTCAGAGCAAAAGAATATTCATCTTATAGATTAAAAAGCAAAACAAACAAACAAAAAAACCCAAGAAGCTGGGCTTGTCCAAAGTCTGTGGAAGAATTAAAGCAATCAGGAAAATCAAACTGAATTAAAAAAGTTAAACTGATGACAAGGGGAATGTGATAAGACTGGAGAGCAGAAGGAATTGTGCTGCAAAGAGTGTTTGTCTAGTAATGGAAAAGAAAACCACCAGAGACGCACACGTACAAACCTGAAGACACTTGATATGGACTTTGGCCTCTGCCTGCATATCCACACACTCACACACATATCCACACACTCACACACATATTCACACACATATTCACACACATATCCACACACATATTCACACACCTATTCACACACATATTCATACACATATCCACACACATATTCACACACATATTCACACATATATCCACACACATATTCACACACATATCCACACACATATCCACACACATGTCCACACACATATTCACACACATATTCATACACATATTCATTCATCCCCACATACAATGTAACTGGGCTATTTAAAGTAAAATTAGTAAGAATGTACTGTGGAGCTTTTCACATGCAGAAGAGTGATAGGAGACAGAAAAACCATGAGTTATATTAGACCTAAGTTGACTAAATCCCCTAATTACAGAAAAGATACCGATGGGCTACACAAGCAAGATCCTGGGAGGCAGAGTGGCTTAGCATTTGCTACCATGCCTGACAACCCAGCTCACTTTCCGAGATGCACACAGCAGAAGTAGAGAACCAACTGCCACACACATGGTTCTCTAACAACCAGATACGTGTGCAGTGGAACATGTGTGCAGTCTCTCTCTCTCTCCATCTCTCTCTCTCTCTCTCTCTCTCTCTCTCTCACACACACACACACACACACACACACACATAAAACACAATATTTTTAATTTAAAAGAAAGAGCCACAATGTCTTCTTTATTTTTTTTAAAGGCTTTAGCTGGCAAGATGGCTCAGTGGGCAAAGTGCCTGCTGTCAACCCTGATGACCTGAGGTCAGTCCCCAGAACCCAATGACAAAAAAAGAGAACTGACTTCACACACACACATCCACACTCACACAGTCCACACATACACACTCACACCACACAAATATACACATGCCACACATATCACACACACCACACACACATACACACTCACACCACACATCACACATACCACATACACCACATGCACATACACAGTACAAAATAAATAAATATTTGAGAAAAGAGCCCTTTAAGTATGAAGATGGACATATTTTAATATAAAAGTTAAAAGAGCCAGCACGTGATCACTATAGGAGCCTGTGTGAAAAACAGACAAAGTCAGCTCATTACACAGAAGACTAGAGTAAGTGTATTTTTTTAAAGGGTATTTCTTTGAAAGTTAAATGTACATCTATGTGCCTCTCCCCAGGAATCCCATTCCTAGCTGCTTATTCAACATTAATGAGAACCTGTACATACACAAACAAGCTTTACACAAAAGTCTCATCATAAGATTTATTTGTGATATATTGTGTCTGGAAAGGAGAACAAGTGATTAAACAGTATATTCATGCTGCAGGAAGTCCTCAGTGATAGCAAGAAATGAACTACAAGGTACCACAGTCACAAGCATAAATCGCAGTGTTACCCAGAGAAACCTCAGAAACAAACAGGACAGATCATATAGTTCTTATCGCATACATTTTTAAAGATTGTTTCACTTTAAGTGTACAAGTGTTTTCCTGCCTATTGTATGCGCATCACATACATGCAGTGCCCTAGTAGGCTAGAGGAGGGCATCAGATCCCCTGGAACTGGACTCCATCATGCATGGTTGTAAGCTGCCTTGCAGGTGCAGGGAACTGAACCCAGAGCTTCTGCAAGAGGAACCAGTGCTCTTAGCCACCGAACCATCTCTCCAGCCCCATCGTATACATCTTTTAAACAGAGTGGGGCAAAGCCAATTATGAAGAAAATAAAATCAGTGATTCTAAACGTTAATTAATTAAATTTTAGGGACATGGAGGAGCTTGACTAGGAAGGACATAGAAGACTCGGAGTTGATGGATGAGTTCTCTGTCTTGTTAGAGAATGGATAACATGAGTGTATTCATTTGTCAAAATGAACCAATCTGCATTCCTAATATCCATGCATACACTATACACAAATTACATCTCAATATACTTGGCATTTGGGTATAAATAGCATTTCTACAAGACTATGAAATCAGCAGGCATTTATGCAAATTGGCTATAGTAATACATCAACACTTCTCTGCTAAGAAACAACAGTGTGCAGACATGCCAAGAAGGGTGTTGCTTGAGCAGGTGTTTCCTTCTAGGAGAGTCAACACAACTGGCCACACCACCCCTGTGTGTGCAGCGGAATGGGTGTGACAACTCCTCGAATGTAGTAGACACTCAGGGTCTACACTGTCATCCCTGCTGTCCTCAGATGAGATCTAAGCTGAATATTTACTACGCAAAGTTTTCTATGTGTAGCTTATGTAATACCTCTCTGTTTGCGATGAACAGAATCTGCCCACTAAAACATTGTGAGTGTGTGTGTGTCTGAGTGTGGGTGCGTGCATGCATATCCATATGTACATGTGTGGGTGCAGCTGCCTGCATACACACACTAGCAGAGGCCAGAGGAAGATGTCAATGGTCCTGCTTTGTCACCCTCCACTTTATTCCATTGAGACAGAGTCTCTCCCAGAGCCTGGAGCTAGGCTAGCTGCTAGCAGGCCTTACTGTTCCTTCTGTCTCTGCCTCCAAGAATGCTGGGGTTGCAGAGATAGATATCCAAGAACTCTGCGGTTGCACACATGGACATCCAAGAACTCTGGGGTTGCAGACATGGGCCAGTCATCCACAGCTTTTTATTGATTGGTAGGATGTAAACCCAGGTCCTCATGTTCTCTCAGCACTCACCTACTAAGCTATTTCTCGAACCCCTTCCTGTCCCCCAACACTAACACTGTCTTTGTCTTTTTTCCCATCCCCCACAAGTAACAAATAAACTTTAAGTAATAAAGGTGACCACTTCCATGGAGTCCAGTTAGTGAGTGAGTTGAAATTTCCTTGCTGCCTGCTCCCAGAAACTCATGCTATTTTGCACAGAATGGACATTGTACTGGGTCTCAGTGTAGACACAGTACAACAACATGAAATGAAAAGATAGGGATTTGGAAAAACAAAACAAACCCCAGAATGTATACCTTAATATTACAGAAAAACAAAGTAGTATGTAAATAAGCTGATTTGAACACAAAGAAGGACATGGCCCCCGACCTCTGACCTCTCTACTCTCTACAGTGTAGGCTGGTACGAGTAAAAGGAGGAAGTGTAGGTGGAAGAGTCTTCACCCATGTTCAAAGAGAACCTTAGAGATGGCATTAAAGAACAGTGAGATGACTCAACAGGTAAGGATGCTCGGGGCCGAGCCTGATGTAAGGATGCTCAGGGCCGAGCTTGATGTCCTGAGTTTGATCCCTGAAACCCATGCAGTGAATGTAGAAAACAGACTCTCCCAAGACCCACTTCTAGACCTCCATATACATGCTGCATTGTGTGCCCATACATATACAAGTACACAATACGCATGTAGTGTGTGCTTGTATGTGTGTGTGGGGGTGCGTATGCATGTATATAGATATAATAAGTATATATTTATATATAATAATTTATTTTTAAAGACAATCTTTATTCCCCAAACTATACAGTGTGTAATGTGTGCATATGCATGTATATAGACATAATACATATATATTTTATATATAACACCTTAACTTTTAAAGATAACCTCTATTCCCCAAGCTCTCTATGCCCACTCCTGTTGGCAGCAGTGATTCCCAACATATGCAAAGGGAGTTGAAACATGACAACCATTGCACTCGGAACAGGGCTTTCTCTTCCTCCATATTGTACAAATGACAAGTGTGCTGTTAAACTCAGGAAATAATACAGTTTAAGATAATAAAGTGCATTAGACAACAATACCAAAGGCAATATTGAAGTGTCAAATAAAAAAAGTACAAGAATAAAACAAAGCAGACACTCCCAGGTGCCGGCCTTATCTGTTCACAGGAGACTCAGATTAAAGCAGAGGTAAGCAGGATGTGGCTGACTGAGCCCCTACATCTTTACCTATTTTCTGGGCAAGGAGCGCCATGCTGGGGCTAGCCATCCACACGTCCTAACCTTTGTGAGGATCCTCTGGCCTCAGTGACACACTGCAGGCATGTGAGATTAATTTCCTGCTCTAGTTGGTTCAGAGAGATATCATCCACTAAAGGTTAGCTATTAATTCAAATTCTAATTCAATGTAAACATGTGGTCTCAAAGGCCTAGGGTCTACACAGGGTGATCTGTGCCAGAGGGCTGTGTGACCTCTGTTCCAAGGCCTACTGTGACTCACAGAAAGTGGCAACAGGGCCCTTTGAGGTAATATAATGGTAGGGAGCTCTTTCCCTGAGGAGGAATAGCTTACATCTAGATCCCAATAGACTAGGTTAGGAGACAAGCAGCAGGTTTCAGGAACCTAGGGTCACATGCATTAGGACTTTAAAGTGATATTGGGAGGGGTTCAGCAGATAAAAGTGTTTGCCACAAAGCCCCAAAACCTATGTTCAATACCCAGAAGCCACATGGGTAAGGAGAGAGCCAGCTCCCACAAGTTGTCCTCTCACCTTCAAATGGGTGGGTGCACATGTGGGCTCATGCACACACACACACACACACACACACACACACACACACACACATACACACAGACAGACAGACAGACACACACACAAATAAATGAAAACATTTTAAAATGACACATTTGTGTGTCAAGTTGCAAAACTTGGTTAATTAAGGTGAAAAGACCTACCGTAAATATGGGCAGCACCATTCCAGACACTGGGCTCCCAACATGAATTTAAGGAAAGTAAGGGGAAGGACAGGAGTCTTTGCTTCCTGACTGTATGAGCAATGTGACCAGATGCGTCAGGCACTTCCCTCTCCCCTCTGCCCCCTGTTCCCAGCCACGAGAGACTATACCCTCAGACTGTGAGCCCTCAGACTGTGAGCAGTCAGACTGTGAGCCATATAAACCTTTTCTCCATTTAGCTGCTCTGAATCAGGTATTTCGTCTCAGCAACTGGAAAAGTAATTAATGGAGGCTGGATTCTCATTGTGACAATTACAACTGTTCAACCTTAAAGAGCTGCTTAATTTGGTTGTGTCTCAGTTTCTCCATACCTGTAATGAGGGCCAGGATTACACCTACTCTACATGTATATACACCCGTGTTATCTTACAAATAAGTATGTGTGTATGTGTACATAATGTGAACATATTTGGCACTTGTGTGACAGGCACTCAGTGTTCTCCCCATATCCCTCAGAGGCCTTTAATCACATCACTTTGTGCTTGTGACTTCCAACTGCCAACCACTTTTCCAAGCCTCTGCATTCACCCCACAATCCCAGAACTTATCAGCATATATTGAACTGGAGACACCAACTGACTTATTCCTACAAACAAACTGGTGAATAACCTGTGAGAGCCACTGCATGCATTCCCTGCCTCTCATCAAAGCAAGGTAATTTGGGATTTCTGCTTTCTATTGTGTTCCAGAGCTTTCTTGATTCAGTGCATGTCATAGAGACTTGCTTAGTGACTCACACAAAGCCCCTCCTTGCTTTGGTGTAAGTATTTCTCATTCCCTGGTTAGTGTTTACTGAGGTTCATAAACATGCATTTTGTGTATGAATATTTATCTGCCCCTGAGGTCATCTTCAACTGTGTGTCAGGGGTTACCTTTGAGGGGTCCCATTGTCACCCTTAGCATAGGTTCATATGAATTAGGTTTAAATATACATCTAGCTAACGTTTTTCAATTCGTAATATTTATTATAAACAAAGTGGTGATGCTGATTTTAAAGTACACAACACATTTGCTTTTTGGTAATACTCTTTGTGCTTTAGAT
The DNA here is from genome assembly GCA_907164525.1 of Lophiomys imhausi. Taxonomy (NCBI): domain Eukaryota; kingdom Metazoa; phylum Chordata; class Mammalia; order Rodentia; family Muridae; genus Lophiomys; species Lophiomys imhausi. Next base: position 6,640,771 of record CAJQZJ010003646.1, on the reverse strand, counting down.
TGGATCATGTGTCAGCAACTGAGGTACAATACTGTTTGCCAACCCCATACCAACCCCCTACGTTCTTTCATTACTGTTTCACAGACATTTGTTCCAGTTATCTTTAACTGCCAACTTGACACATTCTGGAGTCATCCGAGGAAAGCCTCCATTGATGAATTTCCCACATCAGATTGGCCTGTGGGCGTGTCCATGAGAGATGTCTTGATTGTTTATTGACTTAGGAGGGCTTAGACCACTGTGGGTGGCACCATTCATAAGCAGGTGATCGTAGGCTTTATAAGAAACATAGCTAAGCAAGATTCAAAGAACAAGCCAGCCAGAAGTTCACCTCCATTTGTCTCGCCTTCAAATTTTCCCTTTGAATTCCCACACTGGTGGACTATGACCAGAAAGTGGAAGTGGAAGAAAAGTTGGTTGGAACGGTTTACCGTGGCAACAGGAGAGAAACAAACGCACCTTTCTTTCCAGGAACCCACCATGACCTGAGGCAACCCAGAGAATAAAGACACAGGCTGAGAACATTATGGGTTGTGATTAGTCTCAGCTAGTGAGCAGATACACTAGGTTGATAACATTCTACCCAAAGAAACAGACAGGAGTCCCTAATCACAAAGGGGGACAGAGTTACAGGTCATACTTGGGATGATCATACATGTCATCTCCCCTTTCCTGATGGAAACAAATATAAGGAAATAAATATCCTAATGGAAGTCACCTTGAAAGCATGCAAGAAACCAGCACAAAGATACAGCAGTGAAATGGGACACTGTCTGCTTGTGAAGACATCACCTGGCTCCGTTTATACCTGAGTCTATCATCCAGCTGGGCTTACAGTGTGAGGAAAAACAAATGTCCTTGTTTGCGATAAGCCCTGTTACTTTCAATCAATCACAAGATAAGTAACTCTGTGCCTTCACCTGGGAGAATTGGATACACACGAGCAAGAAGGGACCTAGATTCTTGTCTCTCAGCAGTTGCAAAAATCAGCTCAAAAAAGAGCAGACTTAAATGTAAGGCTTAAAATTATGAAACTGCTAGAGGAAAACAGAAAAAATGCTTTAGACTGGGCAAGCATTTTTTGTTGTTGTTTTACAGGATCCAAAACTCAATGGCTATAAAAAGCAGAAGAGACAGAAGGGATTATATCAAACTGTAAAACTTCTATCTATCCACAGAATGCAGAGACAAGCACTGAAGGGAGGACATGTTTGCAAATTGTATGTCTGATGAGGTGCTGGTATCTAGGATCTATAAAGAACTCACGAACCCAATAGAAAACAAATGCACAAATAATCCTACTAGGAAGCAGGCAATACAATGAGAACAAACTACAATGACACAAATGTATAGAAATGCTGTAATGGACCCATCAATTTGGATGCTAACCTTAGTTTTAAAATAAATTTAAAGAGAGAGTAGTGGATAGCTATTTAGAGCCAGTAGCTCTCGTCATGGAAAGCTCTAAATAGACATCTCTGAAAAGAAGACAGACAATCAGAAAATAGACATAAGAGAAACCTTCAGGATCTAAATGTACCATTGAGGGCTGAGCACTCAGTAGTCACTTATTCTCAACACTCTGACAAACCTTCCCCAGGCTCAGGGAACATCTCAAAGACAGAGTAGAAACTAAGAGCCAGAGAATAAGTACGGGCTGTGGGATCCCATGTTCTGGACAGGTCTCTGCTATTGCATTCATGAACTCATGACAGCTGTGACTCCCTGTGCAAAATCAAGCCAGTTAACATCCCAGAATGGATGGGGAGGAGCTTGCATGGCCCCACCCCTAACTGAAGAATGGTGGCTTCCCAGGGAAAAGGAATCATTTTTCTTTGGGTGTGTGTTGCCCATGCTCTGGTGGATGGCCTCACACCCTTGTAGTGTAACATAGGAAGCACTAGTTAGACGCAGTGGGATGTAAAGAAAAAGAGATGAAAATGGGAGGGGCGAGTAGTGGGAGTCCCAGAGAGGGAGCAGAGGGATGATTTGGAGTAGATAAGATACACTGTATATATGTATTAAGTTGCCAAAAAATGAATAAGAATTGTACAAACTCAAGATCATTAATCATTATGGCAATACAAATCAAAACCAAACAAAAATTCACCTCACCATAATAAGAATGAATATTATCAAAAGAGTAGAGGTCACATGTGCCAGCAAGCATGTAGAGAGAAGGGAAGCCATGAACACTGTTGATACCGGTGTGAATTATTTCAGCAAGTATGATAAATGTGACAATTTAAAAACAAAACAACAACAAAAACCTACCATTTTGTCCCAGCAATTCTTCTGCTTGGGTACATATACAAAAGAAGTAAAGTGACAATGTCAAGGGGACGGTTGTGTTCCCATGTTCACTGTGGCAGTATTTACAATAACCAGGAAATAGAAACAACCTAAGTGTCCATCAAAAGATGAATAGAGGAGAAAGGGGAGTCACACAAGCGGGAATACATTATCACCAATGGATGAGCATCCACTGTGCACACCAGCACAGCCACACTTGTTCTTGGTCCCACTCAGGCTGGTGTGCTGGCAAGATGGCTTTGTGGGTAAAACTATTTGCCCTGCAAGTCTGACAACCTGCATTCAAGGCTTAGAACTTATGGAGGAAGAAGAATGGCTCACAAGAGCTGTCTTCTGACCGGTGTGCTGTGGCATGTGCTCATGTCCACTTACATACGCTCATGGCACATGCCCTCCATGATAACAAGAATTATTATTATCGTTATGATGATAATAGCAATAATAATAATAATTAATAGCAAATAATAGACAACTCCACCTCCCCTAAGGGTGAGGCAAGATTCCTAGTTCTAAGACATCTGTGGCTATACAGTGAGGTCAAGTCTAGAAAGTAAAATACTAAATTAATTAATATGTAGATAAGTAAATAAATAAGACAGCCTTCCAGCATTCCTGGAGTTGCCTACAAAGGGAGCCCCTCCAGGTAGCAGTTGGGTGTTCTCCTTACAGTGTCAGCCTGGCTTTGAAGTACCACTGTCTACTGTGCACACACTTTTTGTATATTCTACCCCAGCCTCATCCTTTCCAGAGATTAAAGCCAAAATGAGTGTAATGTAGATTAGTGGGGAGCTTGCTGCACACTTACTAAAGATTAGATGATATTTTGAAAAATTTAAAATCAGTCCAAAACTGACATTGACCCCTACCTGTGAGTGCTAACTGCACAGTTAGAAGTCTTAAGTCTGTCTTGTTCAGATTGCTTACAAACTTTGATCTTTCTCCATACACTCCCTTCTAACTAGACAGAAACCTGAGTGATGAAATGATTTCATTTTAAAGTTTTCTTTTCTCCATTTTCTGGAAGCCAAAATGCACCAGGTAGATCTGTGGATGTAGGAAAATAATTACTTTAGCTTCCAATACATTCTCCCTCTGCAGGCAGTGAGTTATGTGATACTGCTTTTGTTTCAAAATACAAATAGGTTTTTTCTGCACTGAAAAGCCAGACACAGACATGAACCATGTATCAAGCAATACACCTTGATCACTGAGCTGTCTGCAGACTTTGACCAAAGATAAAGACAGTTTCCATGGTATGGGATGCCTTACCTACTAAATTGTAGTAGAGATGTTAGACATCTGGGAGAAGAGACCAGGAGGAATATTATACATGGGAGAAGAGTTATGCATGTCAGAATAGAAGGAAAATCACATTAGAGGCAACATTCAAAGGAAGTTTTGAAATGCTACTGAAAGGTCATTGGGGAGGTAGGACTGATGTATGAGTCAAGCTGTAGTTACAAATGCAATTCCTCTCACTTTCACCCTTGGCAGAACAGCAGCATGTTGGAGTGTGTGTGTGTGTGTGTGTGTGTGTGTGTATGTCTGTGTGTGTGAGTGTGTGTTTGTGTGTCTGTGTGTGTGAGTGTGTGTGTGTGAGTGTGTCTGTGTGTGTTTATGAGTAGGTACCTGAAGAGGCCAGAAGAGGGCATCAGACTTCCTGAAGTTGGAATCACAGGTGGTTATGGGCCACCCCATGTGGGTGCAGGAAACCAAACTCTGGTCCCTCTACAACTGCAACAAGTCCTCTTAACCACTAAACCATGTTTCTAGCCCCTTAATTTACTTTTAGTTGTAGCTTTTGATCCACCTCATTAAGAGAGTTTAAGGGAGCTTTTCAAGAGCTATATAAGAAAAATATAAATAAATTCACAGGCTTGCATCAGAAGAATGTATGGATGAAAACATACATGGCAAAGTTGGATGTGACAATAACAGAAAAGTCCTCACAGCTCCTGTATTTCTGTGTTTGTCACACTAAAGGTCATTTCTAGACATCCTGACAAATAAACCACCTTGCCATGAATGAAATGGACCCTATTCCTATGAAAGTCTGTTTACATAAGGGATGAGAGAATTAGTGATGGTCATGAGAAGTCACATTCATAACTCATGTCTTAGACATAAATAATTAGCTCATGTTCACATTAGTAAAATGGAAAACATCTTAAGTCAGATAACAGATATATGAAAATGAATCTTTTTAATTATCCAATATATATTTCTTAATAACTATATAAACTTATAACAAATATAAACAATTATCTAACTACTAACCGTAAGAATTGTTATAACCCCAGTTACTTAACAACTAAACCTATTAATAACTATAACAACTATTATCTAACAACTAATCCTAACCTTTTAGAAGGATACAATCTCTGGGGCAGGTCCTCAGTCATCGGGAACACCTCAGGAGTAGATCCTTTAAGGAACTTAATCAACAGTTTTTCTTCAGGAATATCTCAGACGTAGGTCCTTTAGGGTAAATTGGCTATGGCAGCTTCACTTTAAATGAAGCTTGAGGCTTTCTTCTCTCTGGAAGGCCTCAGCTGTCCATAAGCCAACTTATTCAGTTTGTATTAGCCACTCAGCCGCTCTGCCTCAGTCTTTGAGGCTGGCCACAGTTCCATTCAGGCCACTGTTTGGACAGGTCAAACCCCTCTAGGCAAAAGCTGAGCCACAGGGTTTAGTCCTTGGCCTTTTGCTGCTTTGCTGAGGCTTTCTCTGCTCACCAGCTTCTTTCTGCCTCAGGGAGAGCTGGCCATAATTTTTCAGCTGTGTTTGAGATCAGCATTTCAGCCCACCAGCATTTTCTCCATGAGATGATACAAGGTGTCTTGCATCTCCTCATCTCTAGCATGGGAACTCTCGGGCTCCACCCACTTCATCCTTAAATAGGGTCTCTCCTGGCTTCAGCCTAATCTGGGGTCTGTCCGCTTCATAGGCTATTAACAGCTGAAAACAATGCCAGGCCATAAACCTTGTTTTTACTCCATATGCTGCTATGCCAAGTGCCCACAGCCAAGTTGATCTTCATGCCCTGTATTAAGAGACTGTATTAGAAGCCCCTAGATATTCACTAAATCTAATTTATATTAATTTAATTCCCCTTACAGATGTAGAATTAGAAAATTCAGTGGGGTCTTCAATGTGAAATAAGAATTATTAACCAAGTATTATTATAGTCCCTTGTCCTGCTTTTTGTTCAAATTAAAATTTTCACCAGCCAGGCATGGTGGCTCACTCCTTTAATCCCAGCACTCTGGAGGCAGAGGCAGGTGGATCTCTGTGAGTTCAAGGCCAGTCTGGTCTACAAAGTAAGTACAGGACAGTCAAGGATACACAGAGAAACCCTGTCTCGAAAAACCTAAAAAAATAAAATAAAATTTTCATCAATACCTGCTTCCTCATATATCCATGGTACTCACTAGACATTTTTAGTTTTTATATCTATACTAAGCTAGTTAGGCACAACTCTATTTCTTAAGAAGTTAAGTGGAGTTCTTTAATCTTTTAAATGTCTTATTTGGGGTTACCATATAAAGAAATGGATTTTAATTTGTATTTCCCTAATGGTTAAAGATATTGAACTTTTAAAATTTTGTTTAACTATGTTTAATCTTTTGATGCTTGGTTCCATTCTCCAAGTTTCAAAATGGGTTGTTTAATTTAATGCTTAGTTTTCTAAGTTCAATGTCTGTTCTAGATGCTAACCTTCTGTCAGATGTACACATCTGGTAGAGAACTCTTTCCTTCTGTAGGCTGTATCTTCACATGCATCATGGCATCCTTTGCTATGAAGAAGCTTTTCATTTCATGCAGTCCCATTTGCTAACTATTGGTCTTCACACTTGATTACTAGATGTGACAGGGATTCTTGAATTAACTAAAACATAAGAGGCTACATATTCCTGTGATGGATTTTTCTTGATTGAATAATTTGAAGTCATAAGACCTACCCTGAATCTGGATCTTTTCAGGTGGGAAGACCCACCTTCCATCTGGGCCCCACCTGATGCTACCCTGTATGAAGGACACGGAAGACTGAAACACTGCTCTTGGTCTGCTTGCCCTCTCTCTCACTAGTAAGTCCATCCCATCCTTCCTCCTTTAGGATTCTAGCTTAAACTGAAGACCAGATGAGACATTCGGCCTCATGGACTTTACTACTGGACTCTTGGATTTTTCTGGTAGACCACCATTGTTGGACGGGCCACAGACTGTAAGCCACTGTAATGAATACCGTGTGTGTGTGTGTGTGTGTGTGTGTGTGTGTGTGTGTGTGTGTGTGTGTGTATGTGTCTGTGCCTCTGTGTGTGTGTGCGCATGTGTGTGCCTGTGTGTATGTGTGTGTGTGTGCGTGTGTGTGTGTGTGTGTGTGCATGTGTGTGTGCCTGTGTGTGCGTGCGTGTGTGCCTGTGTGTGTGTGCATGTGTGTGTGCCTGTGTGTGTGTGTGCACGTGTGTGCGTGCATGTGCATGTGCCTGTGTGTGTGCGTTTGTGTGTGTGCGTGTGTCTGTGTGTGTGTCTGTGTGTGTGACTGTGTGTGTGTGCGTGTGTGCATGCGCGTGTGTGTGTGCCTGTGTGTGTGCCTCTGTGTGGGTGCCTGTGTGTGTGCGTGTGTGTTCGTGTGTGTGTGCATGTGTGTGCATGTGCGTGTGCCTGTGTGTGTGTTTGGTTGTGTGTGTCTGTGTGTGTGCGTCTGTGCGTGTGTGACTATGTGTGCGTGTGTGCCTGTGTGTGTGTCTGTGTGTATATGTGTGTGTGTCTGTGCGTGTGTGTGTGTCTGTGTGTGTCTGTCTGTGCGTGTGTGTGTGTCTGTGTGTGTCTGTGCGTGTGTGTGTGTCTGTGTGTGTGTGTGCCTGTGTGTGTGTGTGCCTGTGTGTGTGTGTGCCTGTGTGTGTTCATTTGTTTGTTTCTTCATTCAATCAGTTCTGTTCCTCTAGAGAACCCTGACTAGACCACTAGGATTTTGTGGGGAAAGTCTTTTCCTGTGTCTCTAAGTTCAAGGCTATTCCCTGCTTCCCCTTCTAACAGATTAAGTATGTGAGGTTCTATGTTGAGGTCCATAAGTCCTTAATACATTGGGAGTAGAGTTTTTTTTTTTCAAAGAACCAATGAAAATATTATTTTTTAAAATAAAAGCATTTACATTTTACTTCAAGCCTTGATTTTTTCTACACTTCATAGTAAACCAGAACCAAGCTTCAGAGAAAAAAAATTCCAGGATGACAAAAGAAAATTCACATACAAGCAGAGAAGACGCCACATAGCAGACCAGACAAAATAAAATGACTCCTGTGTTTAATACTTTAAAATTACTCAATATAATATAAAAGGAAATAGGTTTCACTGTGACATTTTCAAACACATATATGCCACTGTAGTGTGTTCTTAGACAACACCCCTGTGTCTCCCTTTCCATGTTTCTCCAGCCCCTCTCCCCTGGTCCCTTTCTTCCTTGAAGACAGTATCTTCATGACTTTCCGTGACATATGTGCCTCTCTTGTTCTCCTTTCTATCTTCCCTCCATTTAGACCTATTTCTCTCCTATCATAGTTCTTTTTCTACTTTCATATCCTACACACACACACTAACATTCACTCATGTGCACACACATGGAGAGACATATACATACACACATACATATACACACTCACATACACACCTCCCCCCACACAAATATGTACATTTAAACCTAGATTCTGCTTATGAGAGAAAACATGATATTTTTCTAAGTTTTAATTAAGTAGAGTTTTAGACATGACTTTTATGCAAGAAGAGGATGATGACATTCAGAACCAAGCAGTAGCAATGATCAAAATAAAATTAAGCCATCAGCAATTGATAGCTTCTAAGTGAGGGCAAGTTAGTTTTCTTTAGCAATGTGGGTCCTAAGAGACAACCCCACTGTAATGGAGGATCCCACATCCATGTACATTTAGGGCACTGATAACTGGACTCAGTGGGTATAAAATATAAATAAATAGATTTAAATAAATAAATAAGAGCAAATGAAATTAGGAAGGAAAAGTGATGAGGTAGATAGGAGAGGAATTGGAAGGGAGTAGTGGGGATTGCATTTGATCAAAATACATTACACACATGTATGAATATTAAGTAAAACATTTTAAAAAGTGAACAGTTCCATGTCTTTAGAGATGTGTGATAATGTGACAGTTATGAGCACAGATGTCAAGAAAGACTTCACAGGAAATTAATAAAACTATAATGAAAGTAAACAATGAGTTCCTCCATTGGAGGAATCAGCCATGTGTGTCAGCAGCCACAAGTGATGTATTTCTGCCATGGTGGACACACAGATATAAAATCCCTGTCACTAACAAAAGCTCTTTGGGGCAATATTGCTTTAGAGTATGAGTTTCCCTTGACCAACTCGAAGACAGCATTTGGTAGCCTTCATGAAAGCAGGTTGACTTCAGTCAAAACGTTCCTTCCAACAAAATCATGTGGACACAAGGTAATTTACAAAAAAAATCTGGTTTTTTTTTCAGTATAAGTAAAAATCCTGCATACTAGCACTGTTTTAAATAACTCTATGTCATCCTTGTCATTAAGCGAAACATAATGACAATAGCATTGCCTGAGAAATAATGACTTAGTTCCCATGACTGACATACCAGGCTTTTGTGGAATTGTTGTCGTAGACAAAATTTAGGACATTGCTCTGCAGATGTGAGCCATCCAACTTCTCAGGCTACACCCAGACCTGCGGTATTAACTCTGTCCCACCGAGGTCTGTGAGGGGTTCACAGGCATACTAGAACTAGACAGAGCGACACAGAGCTTCTCCAAAGCAGACAGCACAGAGGGAGCCTGTGAAGTTGGCCAATTTGATCGCTCCATAAGCTCCTCAGATCTTGTCGGTGACCCACCCATCAGCTATTCCCCAAACCTTTCTCGCTCATCTGTCTTCTGCTAATGAGGATTTTAAAAGGCCAAATGCTTTCTTTCTCTGCCTTTCTTGCAGCTAACAGTCACAGTAACCAGTTGTGGAGTAGGAGGCGTGATGCAGTGTCTGGAAGGTGGCTTCTGTGTGAGATTTTCCTCCCTGATTAAAGAAGAGGGAGGGAAGGGTCCCATTTTGTGCCACCTGGTCATGTCTTTTCAGCTCACTGTTTCGGGGTGACGGTAAGACATGTGCTGGGAGCCACTGCACTGGCTCAGCCAAGCCCAACAGCTGCGATTGGATTCCTGGGACCCATATGGTGGAAGGAGAGAACCAACCTCTGACCTCCAAATATATGGGCCACTCCCCGAATAAATTAAGAATAGAATAGATGTTTTAAAATAAAAAATAGATAAATGCATGAAATTATCAAAGAATAAATGTTTGTTTACAAAAAATATCTAGAGCTGTGACCATCACTTTAGAACTAACAAGGGCAGGCAGGCATCAGCCTGGGAAGGATATGGGTGACACAGTTAGAAGGAGGCTGTGTCCTTGATAATGTCACTGAGACAGGGCAAAGGCAAAGCTGCCCACCTTTTACTTCTGTTCTATGATATACTTAAAAGTCCTTTGGTGTAGGTCAGCATTCTATTACCTACAGCTGACTTCATTCCTAGACCGCTGGGGATGAACAAAGTATTGGAGGGGGCAGAAGGGAGATAGGCTATGCCAGGTAGAGAAAGTTCACTAAAAGGAATTCAAAACTCATCAAGCACGCAGGCTTGATGGGAGGGCGGCTTCAGATCTGCCAGCGTGGAGGGCGTGGGCACCTTTTCTCTCATAATGAAATGAACCTGATGGCTGGTTAGTGTGCAATTCACTAAGGGTTTTGCAGAGAAAGGACACGATTCACACATAGGTGTGAGTTCTCAACTCTGAAATCCATTTCCCTCAGTAAGGTCCCACTCAGTACATGGGACCTTGGGTACCATTTTTATAAGCAGACTCCTTTTGACCTTGTTACTGCTAATGCTTTTCCACACCTCCTGAACTCCACTAAACCTGTTTTGACACTTAAGGGACAGATAGTAAAGTGACATAAATGAACAGGTTACATTTTCCAAAACCTCGTGTGATCAAAAATATTTAATCACGGGATGCCTTCCCACACTTGCTGTTCTTTCACTTGTATCTAAGACAGCTCTTCAGGGCAGAGAACAGAAACCATACTATCTATTTTGGACTGGAATTGAAATGCTCTGTGACATTTCAATCATTCCCAGGCAGTCTGAAACAACTCCACTGCTGCTTTTGTGCAAAAGGGGATACAAGAAAAGTCACGGATTACAAAAGTTTCTAAGGATTAAGGTTTAAGTCTTCCAAACATATAAGAATGTTCATTGCATAATCAAAGAATGTTTCAAGACTTGTGTATGAAATTTTTCATAAATCTAAGATTGCATTTACATTTTGACCGTGAGGATATGAATGTAAATGGTCTTCAAGCACTGTGAATTACCCAGTCATTATGCTAATCAGTTCAGTTCATGCTATAAAAATTAAAATTAAGATGGATGTGTTTAGGGTTACTGGTTACTCACCCATCCATGTGTCTTCTCTCTGGGGTTTGTTTACTTTGGGGGCTTAGTTCTGACCTTTTATTTCTTTTGAGGTGAGCTCATTTGTCACCCATTCATCTCTAAAAGGGATGGCCATCAAATGGTTCACACACATCATTCAAAGACTGATATAGCATACCACCACACACTTGATGTAAAGCACTCATACACAGAAAATGAGAATTGCCTAGCATGTTGGTGATACCACAGAGTCTAATTCCACAACCTGGGGTGAAACTTAAGATTGTCAATTTTAGATTGTGTTTCGCCCCCAGTGTGCTTGTCCACTCCATTCGTTGAGATCAGGTCTCTCAATGGAACTCAGACCTCATCGATACAGCAGCCTCACTAGCTGACTTTCTCTGGCCTCACAGGCTGGGATTACAGGAAGGCCACCATGCTCACTGGTTTATGTGACTTTCTAGGGTAGGGATCTGAACACCAGTCCTCATGCTTGCATGGAAAGTTCCTTTATCGTCAAGGCATCTCCTCAGCCTGTAGTGTTCCCCTGCTTCTCACCAGCTCCTAAGTGATGCTGAAGCTGATGGGCCACAGATCCGTTTTCAAGGCACAGAGGACTCTAGTTACTTTCCCCACCTTGTCAACGAGAAGGAATAAGTTTCTGCCAGCTTCAAGGTTTTGTTCAAAACTGTGAATGATGAAGCTGAAACTCTAACCCATGAAGTCTGATATGTCTAATTCACTTCCTATTTCCTAGCAGGCTTTTTTCTTACTATCATCCATTTGAGACCAGTCCTTTGGCCCAAACCAGCATATACGTTGTAGTCTTTCAATTGGTTCACATTATTACCAAGTTGTTGAAAATGTTAAACCTATGGATTAAATCTTCAGGATACAGCAGAAGGATCAGTGTAGCTTTACTTACATATGAGAACACACAGTAATTTGGATTTTGGATATTAGATTGGTATACAGAGAGAAATATCAGCTTAAATATATTATGCACCATTAATATGCCAGCTCCATAAGAAGATGCTCATGTGGCTGCAGATAGCAGAAGGCTGGATGTCAAAGGCTTCTTACTATAATTAGAAGAAGCACTTCTTGGTGGAGGACAAGACAACATTAGGGCTTCAATCTTCTTCTTCTCTTTTCTGTCTTCATCTTCTTCCTCCCTATCTCCCACCTCCTTCCTTCCTTGCCACTCAATGCCTATCTACAACACCTTCTGGGGTTTGATTTCATTGTTATGATTCAACTGAGAAGAGATATATCCCTCTCAGAGTCTGAGAGGAGCAGAGTGATAAGATGCTTGGGGAGATGCTGGTGAGCTTGTGGCATTCATGTTTAAGTCAGCATCCTTGGAACCATCACCCAGAATAAGCATATGGGTACCTCCAGTTGACATCACGATCATTCAGTCATTGCTCATTATGTTGGAGTTAACACTGACAACCCCCACTCCACTTATGGGATGAAATTTCTATTCAATTCCCTATTATCTATTTAAATCTTAAAATTCTTACAAAAGAGACCCACAAATAAAAACCACAGAGAGATTCAAAGACCACCCACAGAGCACTTTCCCCATTCTTTTCAAGATCCTAAGAAATTTACTATGGAAAATAATGTCACCAAATTAGTCATGCGACATGATACTGCTGACTTTATCAGAACATTGGAAACGGGTTATTGCCTTTTCTATTTATAAATCAGTGAATACTCTCAATAGGGCTGGGGAGAGACATTTAGTATAGATATCTTAACCCAAGATGAAAAAACAGCTTCAGAATATGAGGGGCTGTTATCAAAACACCAGGCTCATTGGCATGGCAAGTGCCCTTCTCTGAACAACTTACCTCATCATGAATAATCCACAGCAAGTAGATTGAACACAAGAGCCAGCAAGAACTTGCGTAAAGACAACTCTCATCATAACTTTCAGATGCTGTTCAACTCAGAAGGTAGAGAGGGGTTGAGAAAGATTAACTGCCAGGAACCTTCTAAGCAAGACATTTAAGGGTGTGTGTGTGTGTGTGTGTGTGTGTGTGTGTGTGTGTACAGGCATGGGCGTGCATGCACTTGTGCACAGGTGCACAGACACCAGCCACCTTGCTTTACCTTGAAACAGTCTCTTACTGGCTTGAAGCTTGCAAAGTAGGCTGGGCTGGCTGGCCAATGAGGTCCAGGGATACAGCTGTGTCCACTTCCCCATCTCTAGGAGTCTATGAACATAGATTATCACATTCCAATTTTAATATTGGTTGTTGGAATGGAGTCAAACTCAGGTCCCCATACTACCAAGACAAGCACTATACCAGCTTAGTTGTCCTCCCAGTACCCACTAGGCGTCTTTGAATGGGGTTTTCTGTGACTCTGTCTTCCTGTCCCAAGTGACCACCACAGTGTTGAAATACAACCAATAATGGATTTGCCAAAACCAAGACTCCAATGTCTCCCATGTTTTGCTTTCAAAGTTCCAAGTATTCTTCTAAAAGTCTGAGCTGCCCCCACTGCAAATGCAGCTATAAATGCAGCAGGGTCCATCAGAGAACCCCATTGTCTCCCATCTTGGATTTGATTAGAGAAAGTTTGTCTCAGCTTACTATATCACAGTAAGAGAATTGAGAATTTGTTTTCCACAAGACTCTCTTCACAGCCATCAAATAAAGTATGATTACAGCATTTGTTTTCGTGGTTTTTCTAATTTCCAAGGCTTATGAGGGGGCAGCCATCTCTCTGAGAAAATGGACTAGGCAATACCATCATTCACAGTGGGGAGTGGGCACTACTGTCAAGCACAGTCCTGCATCCACAATGGCTATGTAAGTACATCCCATTTGGGTTTCATCAACTTTACGTGAATCCTTATTGCCAGGAATGTTCATTCTTTGTGGAAAATAAAATTATAGAAGTGGGGATTTTTTTTGCAGGAAAAATTGGAGCAAAAATTAAATAATAGCTTGAAGAGTAAAGATTCATTGACTCAGTGTATTTTCTTCATATTAAAGTTATATATAATCCATTCAGGCTTAGGTTTAATTATAAATAAATGTCTTCCCTTCCTAGGAACAACATTACTCTGTAGCCATGAAAATTATCTATATTCTCATCACTTGACATATGAATTAGATCACAAATCTAATACACATTCACAAAGTCTGTGTGTTGACTTAATAATCAATGCACCCCTAGTGAATAGGATATTTTGGAAAATAAGGCTTTATAGAAGTAATCAAATCACAATGAAGTTTTTAACTTTTGTTCTAAGTAAAGGTGATGGCATCCTATATCCTACAAAAAAAGGAAATGTACATATACACAGAAATAGAAGAAATGGTAGGATGAAGAGACACCAGGTGAGGAGTCCTTTAAGTCAACGAGACTCTGAGAAACATGCAGAGGCTTAGCAGGGGTGCTGATCAGTGACTTCGGGGAGCAGGGGAGCAGGTGTGGCCAACCTTTCGGTATCTAGCTTTTAGAACCAAGGCAGTAGATTCCTGCAGTGCCAAGTCCCCAGACTGTAGCACTTTGTTTCCCCAGAGAAACCAGGCAGCAGGGTTTCTCTAATCTTAGAGGAGTCTACAGTTACCTTGCCAGAAGTTCCATAAAGCCATCCTTGGCCCAGTGGAAATATATGAGCACCAATGAGTTCACAGCTGAAGCCAAACCATGATGGACATATCTAGTAAGGAAGAGGAGAGGCAGAAGGAAGAAGTAGAGGGGAAGGAGGAAAAGTGAGCAATGAGGAAGTAGACTTGCAGAGGTAAAATGGGAGGAAAGGAAAGCAGAAGATAAAAGAGAAAGGGAGGAAAAGGAAGAAAAGGAAGGAGAGGAGGTGGGTGGTGGAAATAAGCTAATTGTCCAGGCTCAGGCAAGGGAAGGAATGTTTCTGACAAGTGAATGTGGAGGGAAGAAATGTGAAATGAGTAGCTTTGTAGGCTTGGGACAGGGCAGTGCAACCAGAAGGAGGGCATCTAGCCATAAACTTGAAATATCGTAAAGGCTCAAGCCAAAAAAAAAAAAAAAAAGAAAGGAAAGGAAAACAAACAAACAATAAAACAGAAAAATACTGCGATGATTCAGTGGGGAAAGGCATCTGCTGGCAAGTTCCAGCTCAGTCCTCGGTGGAAGGAGACAACTGACTCCTGCAGATTGTCCCGGGACTTCCATGGGCATGATGTGGTTCTCATGGGCACACCCATACATGCACACAAAACAAATGAAAGGCTAAGTTCCCTTTTGCTACTGGAGGTAAGGGAACACACATGTATTTTGGTCCTGGCTCAAGTTCATCACATGAGCTATTATACTTGTAGATAGTGGTATTCATGAACTCACAAAGTCTACAGGCACAGTCTGGTGCCAAGAAAAAGACTGGAAGAGGAAAGCATCACCTAAAACTACTGCAACCAAGTTTCTCCTGAGACTGCCAACTTCTCACTAAGAGCAGAAAGGCAGATTGAATTTTTAAACAACAGAAAATATCTTAAAGATCTAATCCTAGATGGGATTGTCCCAGCATAAAAACACAAGGACAAGTTAAAAAAAAAAAAGACAACTTGCTTCTTCCAAAAGTTACTGGTCCCATAATGATGCCCCGTCCCCAATCAAAATGACCTAGATAAAACTCTACATAAACACTTTTACACAGTTCCAAGAGGATAAGAACATATACGAGAGAACATATAGATAAATGAAGAAAGGAGGTCCATCCAGGATGTGAAAAGAAAATTACTAAGTAGATAAAAATACTGAAGAAAACCTGAATGAGGATGGAAATGTAAAATATCATAGTAAGATCAAATGAAAAGTATATTGGAAAGCCTTATCAATAGAATGTATCATGTGGAAGACAGGATTTCAGAGCTTGACGACAAAATAGAGGAATTGAGTCACACAGTCAAGGTCAATGAAAAAGTTGAAAGCCTATGAAGGGATATATAAGAACTTTGGGACACTGTAAACAAGATAAAATTTGTGAATTATGGGAACTGGAGAATGACCAGAATACCCTGCCAAATAGGCAATGTCCTACTTTGCTTTATTTGCTGTGATAAAAACTTTAACCAAAAGTAAGCTGGGAGGAAAGGGTTTATCTCAACTTACAACATACAGTCCATAATGAAGAGGAGTCAAGGCAGGAACCCTGAGGCAGGAACTGAAGCAGAGGTCATGGAGGGGTGCTGTTTACCACCTTGTTCTGCATGGCTTGTTCAGCCCATTTTCTTAAAAAATCCAGGAGTGCAAACTTGTACAACCACTATGGCGGTATCTTAGAAAACAAGACCCAGTCATACCACTTCTGGGCATGCATCCAAATGATTCCTCACCAAATCACAAGGAAGTTTCCACATCTATGTTGATAGCAGCCTTATTTGTAATAGCTAGAAACTGGAAACAACCCAGATGTCCCTCAACAGAGGAATGGATAAAAAGAACTGTGGTACATCTACACAATGGAATACTACTCAGCTCTCAGAAACAATGAAATCATGCAATTTGCAGCCAAATGGATGGAACTAGAGAAACTCATCCTGACTGAGGTAACCCAGACTCAGAAGGATGCACATGGCATCTATTCACTTATAATTGGATTTTAGTCATATAGTACAGGATAACTATCCAACAAAAAATACACCAAAAGGATCAGGAACATAGATTTTGTTACCTATTAAGGGGACAAAATTTGCTCTAGGAGTACTACCATGTTGGTTCCCAGTGCAAGAGGAAGCTCTTGGCCCACATATGATTGTTGAGCTGTGAGGGGCTGATATGTAGGGACACTCCACATCAGAGGAACTGGAAGGGTGAAAGAGGCAGGAGAGGGTGGGAGGGTGGAACCAGGAGGGGTGGAATGAGAGCACTGTGATGGAGATGTAACTTGAAGCAATAAATAAACAACAACAACAAAAACCTCCAGCCATACCTAGAAATAATAAAGGAGATATATAGCAAGCCAGTGGCCAACATCAAATTAAATGGAGAGAAACTTGAAGCATTTCCTCTAAACTCAGGGACAAGACAAGGATGTCCACTTTCACCATATCTCTTCAATACAGTACTTGAAGTTCTTGCTAGAGCACTAAGACAACTAAAGGAGATCAAGGGGATAAACATTGGAAATGAAGAAGTCAAACTACCCCTATTTGCAGACAATATGATAGTATACATAAGCGACCCCAAAAATTCCACCAGAGAACTCTTACAGCTGATAAACACCTTCAGCAAGGTGGCTAGATACAAAATCAATTCAAAAAAAAAATCAGAAGCCTTTCTTTATACAACAAACAAATGGGTTGAGAAAGAAATAAGGGAAACAACCCCCTTCACAATAGCCACAAACAATATAAAGTACCTGGGGGTAACTCTAACCAAGCAAGTAAAGGACCTGTATAACAAGAACTTCAAGCCCTTGAAGAAAGAAATTGAAGAGGCCTTTGGAAGATGGAAAGATCTCCCATGCTCATGGATAGGTAGGATCAACATAATAAAAATGGCCATCCTACCAAATGCTATATTCAGATTCAATGCAATTCCTATCAAAGTACCAACACAATTCTTTATAGACCTGGAAAAGGCTATTCTCAATTTCATATGGAACAACAAAAAACCCAGAATAGCTAAATCAATCCTGTACAATAAAAAAACTTCTGGAGGTATTACCATCCCAGATTTCAAGCTGTACTACAGAGCAATAGTAGTAAAAACAGCATGGTATTGGTATAGAAACAGACCAGTAGATGAATGGAATTTAATTGAAGACCCAGAAATGGACCCACACACCTATGGCCACCTAATTTTTGACAAAGAAGCCAAATCTGCACAATGGAAAAAGGACAGCATCTTCAACAAATGGTGCTGGTCCAACTGGATGTCCACTTGTACAAGAATGAAATTAGACCCATACTTATCACCTTGTACAAAACTTAAGTCCAAGTGGATCAAAGACCTTAACCTACGGTCACACTAAATCTACTAGAAGAGAAAGTGGGAAAAACCCTCGAACTCATTGGCACAGGTGACAACTTCCTGAACAGAAAACCAACAGCTCAGGACCTGAGATCAACAATCAATAAATGGGACCTCATGAAACTGAAAAGCTTCTTTAAGGCAAAAGACACTGTCATTCGAACAAAATGGCAGCCTACAGACTGGGAGAAAATCTTCACCAACCCCACATCTGACAGATGGCTAATATCCAAAATCTACAAAGAACTCAAAAAATTAAATGTCAAGAAATCAAATAATCCAATCAAAAAATGAGAGCAGAGCTAAATAGAGAATTCACAAAGGAGGAATCCTTAATGGCTGAGAGACACTTGAAGAAATGTTCAACATCCTTTATCATCAGAGAAATGCAACTCAAGACGACTCTGACATTCCATCTCACACCTATTAGAATGTCTAAGATCAAAAGCTCAAATGACAGCACATTCTGGTGAGGGTGTGGAGAAAGGGGAACCCTCCTCCATTGCTGGTGGGAGTGCAGGCTTGTGCAACCACTATGGAGTCAGTCTGGCAATATCTTAGAAAACTTGGAATAGCTTTGCCTCAGGACCCAGCCATACCACTTCTGGGTATACATCCAAATGATTCCTCACCGAATCATAAGGAAGTTTCCTCATCTATGTTCATAGCAGTCTTTTTTGTAATAGCTAGAAACTGGAAACAACCCAGATGTCCCTTAACTGAAGAATGGATTTAAAAAACTGTGGTACATCTACACAATGGAATATTACTCAGCTATCAGAAACAATGAAATTATGCAATTTGCAGACAAATGGATGGAACTAGAGAAGCTCATCCTGAGTGAGCTAACCTAGACTTAGAAGGATGCACATGGCATCTATTCACTTATAGTAGGATTTTAGTTATATAGTACAGGATATCTATACTACAACCAATGCACCAAAGGGAACATGGACATAGACTTTTCTTTCTTTCTTTGTTTTTTAGTTTTCTCTCCCTGGCAATGAGACACTTCTCACTGGTGGTACTGCCTTGTAGGCCCCCAGTGTATGAGGAGGCTCTTGGCTAACATATGACTTCTGAACTAGGGTGAGGGACTGTTATGTAGGGACCCTCCACTCCAGAGGAGTGGGATGGAAGGGTTAGGGGTTAGAGGGTGGGAGAGCAGTGCTGGGAAGTAGGGAAAGAGGACAATATGATGGAGATGTAACCTGAAGTAACAAATAAATAAATTTATTAAAAACAGACCTCCATAACCACCTTCCCTAGGATGGCTTCACCTACACAGGCTGTTGGGCCCTCCAACATCAAGCATCAATTAAAAAAATAACTCACCAGCTTGCTCACAGGCCAATTGTATGAGGTCATTTTCTCATTTGAGTTTCCATCTTCTCAGATTACCCTAATTTGTGTTAAATTTATGAACTAAAAAAAGCACATGAAATAGTAAATAAAATGATAAGAAGAAGTCTTCCAAATCTTAGGAGATGACCATCCAACTATAAGAAGCTCACAGAACACCAAATGCATAGTACTAGAAAAGAAACTACCCATATCACATGATAGTTAAAACACTAAATACACAGAACACCAAGACAGAAGGTCCATGTCACATACAAAGGTAAGCATTTCAGAGGAACTGCTTACTTTTCAATAGATATTTTAAAAAATTAAGAAGTGCTTGGGAACATGTCACATAGAATAGAATAGAATAGAGATGACAGATATACACATTTGTGTGAGCACAGGCTCCTGAATTCTTACAAACATGCCATATACATTTGGAGAAAAGGCAAACTCTTCAACCAATGGTGCTGGCAAAAATAGATACATACTATAGAATCATGAAACTTAAGCCTTATCTCTCACCCTGCACAAAAATTAATTTTAAAAGGATCAAATGCCCCACTGTCACACCAGAAACCCAGAAATTACTGAGGAATAAAGGAGAGAACTCACCTGAAGATATTGAGATAGCTAAGGACTTTCTAAATAGGACTTTGTTCGCTGATGAAATAAGGTTGGTAATGGATAACTGGGACCTCACAAAAGTAAAAACTGCTGTGCAGCAAGGGAGATTGTCAACTTAGTGAAGAGGCAGTGGCAGATTAGAGAAATACTTTGTCAGCCATAACTCTGACTGAGCATTATTGTCTAGAATATACAAAATGCCAAAAAAAACAACCCTAAACTAAATATCAAGAAAACAACCTGAGCATCTAGAGATATGGTTCAGCAGTTAAGAGCACTGATGGCTTTTCCAGAGGTCAGGGGTTCAGTTCCCAGCACCCACAGGGCAGGCAGTTCATAAATCTCAGTAACTCCAGACCCAAGGGATCCTATGCCATCTTCTGGCCTTTGTAGGCACTACATGGATAGACATTCAGGAAAAACACACACACACAATACACACACACACACACAAATGAATAAATAAAAAAAAAGGAAAGAAAGCAACCTAGTTTAAAAAATAGTCTATGAACCAAACAGAGAGCTCTTAAAAGAATACGCACAACATCTTTAATCCCATCAGTCGGGAACCACATGTCTTTGATCCCAATACTTAGAATGCAGAGACAGGCACATAGGATTTGGAAGGATTTAAGTTTAAAAGCTACTTACAAAAGGCATGCTGAAACTCAAACAAATTGTCCTTTGAGATCTCACAATATATACACTAAAGGTTTGTTTAGTTCCAAAATATCAAAATAATTTCTTCTTTAACTGGACTGAAAGGTAATACTTTATATATTGTCAAAAAAACCAA
Organism: Lophiomys imhausi; assembly: GCA_907164525.1. Lineage (NCBI taxonomy): Eukaryota > Metazoa > Chordata > Mammalia > Rodentia > Muridae > Lophiomys > Lophiomys imhausi. The sequence continues at coordinate 6,620,223 of CAJQZJ010003646.1, read as the reverse complement.
ATTTTCTCCAGGAAAAATATTACCTGACCCCACCCCCCAAAAAAATAGGTAATTGTCCCAGAGTTAGGATTAGGGCAGGGCTCTGTTCTTATCTTTCTAGAGATTTAAAGCATCCATTCAAGGAATCCAGTGACAACTGGACAACGGAACCTCAGCAGAAAATAGATCAGACACCAAAGAAAATGAGTGGCCCAGATGATCCAGCCTTGCAGACTTCCTCAATAGCTGTTTCCTCAAAAGTCTACAACCACAACAATTCAAAATCGCTAAGATCGTTCAGCTCCACAGACTACTCCAGCGATAACTTCAGTAAAGCCCTGAAGATCAGCTTCTGTCTCCGAACTTCTTACGTCATCTAAATAGCTGAGCACAAAAGGACTGAACATCAAATGATTCTATTAACATTTTAACCATTTTTTCCATTCTTATTTGGGCCTCAAACAGGTTTACTACGTTCCAAATCAGCAGGAAGTCATTTTAAGAGAACAACGTCCCATCCCCAGAAGGTGGGGAGGGTGTTTCCCCCCCTTTGGTTATTTGATGGATAATAGAAAATTTTGTTATTTAGGGGAAGAGACTACAAGCTGTTAAATAATCTTGTTAAATGGGTTTTGGAGGTTAGACCCAGGGACTTCTCTCTTTTTCTTTTCTGTATCCTTCTTTCACTCCTATGTAGGAGTGAACAGACTTGAGAAAAAAAATGGGACCTAGACATAGTATAGGAAAGATCAAGAAAAAAGGACAGATTATTGAATATGCCCTTATACCTTTGTATATTGATACAAAATTAATATTATATTTGGCTAAATTGGTATTGATCATTGTATATTAATGCAAAATTAAGATTGTATTGGACTACATCGGTGTTGATCTTTGTATATTGATACAAAATTAAGACTATATTTGGCCACAATGGTATTGACCCTTGTATATTGATACAAAATTAAGATTATATTTGGCCACATTGGTATTGATCTTTGTATATTGATACAAAATTAAGGGTAATGCTTCTTAAAGGTATTGTACCTAGTAATGCTTAAAAATGAAATGTAAAGTTTTGGCCTCTTGTTACCAACCGTCATAAACTGTTTAGGATAATTAAGAAATGCAAACTAATAGTCATGCAAGTGTGTAATTTTGTTAGTTACTATGACTATGACAGTCTATCACAGTTATTTTCTAAGCTACCCAGAAATCAAGTTGCTAAGAGACAAGCAACATTTGCTTATCTAAATATAAGAGATAGACAGGGCATCTTCAAAAACCTCAAGAGATCTGCAGAATATGGCATTCAAAGATGTTTTCTTAACTTAAGATTTTTTGATACCAAGACATGTCAGCTCCTGACAGCACCCCCTATTCTACTCCAAGTAAAGATGAGCATCGAAGAATCTCCAGTGGGAGATGATTGAATTGGTGGTAAGCCTTTCTCTTGGCAAGAAAAACGCCTTGCTTCAACTGTAGACAGAATGCTGTCCAAAAAGGACAAAACCTGGAAGCAGGTAAGTCGACAGCCTAGCTCTGCCAAGACAGGGTAGGTAAGTCCTTCATAATTCCTGCTCTACAGTCAATGTCTGTCAGAGAAATGGGGCCAAATGGCTGAAGATTAATGCTGTAATGTATGGAGAGAAAATGGGAACTGTCCAGGCAGCCACTGGTATGTCATTTCTTAGTTTTGGAAGCTGCAGGCCCTGCACTTCCTATATAATCAGATATATTTATCCCTCTCAGGTCTCTGAGGTGGTTGAAGAATAGATAGCTAGAGTCTCATAGTTAAATTTTGAGTTGTTTAGGAATCAAGAGGGTGTTCTGGATCCAAGAAGATATTTTTAAAATTGTGAGGCAATTTAGTATGAAAGCTGAGTTAGATATAGAACTTTAAACTCATGGAGATGGTTAGATAGTAGAATATTAAAGTCAGATGCCAAATACATATGGACTGGACATTGGGAATGTATGCTAAGCCATATAACTCTCATAATTGTGGCCTATTTATTTCTATTGTTTTGTATTGTATTTATAGTTATAAGAGAAAGAACCATTTGTTGGACTGAAAGGGAGAGCTGTTGGTGGCAAAAGAAATATCTTAAACTAAAAAAAATAAAATAAAAATAAAAAGGGTAGAGGAAGGGGATTGAGGGGGAGGAGGGTGGAAGGATAGGACTGGAGGGGGGAGTAGGGAGGAGGTTGTGATTGAGATGTAACTTGAAGAAATAAAAAATAAATTATTAAAAAAAGAATAAGCACAAATAGTTAACAAATGTTCAGTATCTTAACCATCAGTGATGTTTCATCTTACCCATCCAGAATGGCTAAGAATTAGAAAGCAAGTAACAGCAAATGCTGGTGAGGATGCAGGCTAAATCGAACCCTTACTGTAGGTAAGAGTATAAACTTGTGCAGCTACTATGGAAATCAATGTTGAGATCCCTCCAAGAGCTAAAAATGAACTTCCAAAAGGATCAACTATACCTTCCTGGACATATATCCCAAAGTCTCTACATCATACAACAGAGAACCTGCATTTCCATGTCTATTGTGGTTCTACTCACAGTGGGAAGGAAATGGAATTATCTTGTGTATCCATCAACTGACAACACATAATGAAAACTTGATGCATAAAAACAGTGGAATTTTATTCAGCAGTAATGAAGTATAAAATCAAGAAGTGCGAGCCGGGCGGTGGTGGCGCACGCCTTTAATCCCAGCACTTGGGAGGCAGAGGCAGGCGGATCTTTGTGAGTTCGAGGCCAGCCTGGTCTACAAAGCGAGTCCAGGACAGCCAGAGATATTCAGAGAAACCCTGTCTCGAAAAACCAAAAAAAAAAAAAAAAAGAAGTGTGAAGGAAAATGGATGGATCTGTACAATATTATACCAACTAAGGTAGCCCAGGCCCAGAAAGTATTGGATGCTTGCCCTGATAAATGGATACCACTACACATTTTTAGAGTGTTGTTTTTAACAATGAGTACAAATGAAAGACAGAAAACTATAAAGGGGCCAACAGAAGAGGGAAGAAGAAGAGGACTTAGGGAGGAAGAAGAGCAGAACTTGTTGGACTTGAGAGCAGAGGGGGGAATATTAGAGGTGAGGTCTAAATAGGGAGAAGGTGGGAGCATAGGAAAATGGAGGGGGGGGGAGTAACCAACCTTGTATGAGAAAGCCATGTGGAAATCTACTATTCCATAAGCATATTTAAAAAGATAGCGTAAAAACAGAAATTTGATTGGAAGTCTTCTTCATGGATGGATAATGCTCCTCCCAGAGACCATGGTTTAATACAGAACTTCCAGTACCAGGTATGGGTGCCTCCCTATGAGCTGGCAGTCCAGGAGGCCCCAGACCTCAACAACAGAAGCTATTGCTATTGCTACTGGTTGATTTGCCAGAACTTGATGGTAAGACTCTGTTGCTGAAGATCCCACACACTTTGAGTTTCAGATATGAAGAAATCAGGCTGCAGCAGGTCTCAAAACTTCTGCCCTGCTGGCTTGAACTCAGGATGCCAGGCGACTATGCTGGGGGAGAAAAGCTTAACTGTTTTATCCAGTTGTGAATCCTGTGAGACACAGCAATGGCCTCCCAGGCATGATGACATTTTGCAACAGGGCCACAACTGCTGTGGGGTAACCAACAACTTTCTGATTGGATTCCAGGTCCATTCCCAGGAGGGAACTCATGCCTGCTTCTATAATACTGTTCAAAAGCCATTGGTTTTGGGGTCATAAGCCATTAGGGGATCTACAGCTATTGTTTCACTAAATGGTCATGTTGTCAAAGTAAATAACATGTTTATAACCATAAATAAGTGCCATACTCAGCCTCCAAGAGAGGCTTCTTACTGAATTGGACTCTGGTTAATTTAGAAGCTCCAGGTTGGCCACAGGGGTGAGAATAAGTCCTTGGTCCTAAGTGAGTGCGCAATACAACCTCCTCCCAGAATCAAGGAACATCTTTAGTGGGAGATGAGATAGAAGAATGCTAGAGTCAAAGGATGGGGAGATGTGCACTTATAAACTCACTGTTGCTGGGGCTCTCTGTGTGTGACCTGCACAAGATTGGAAGCATCATCATTTCCCCATGGAAGATGGGAGTGGGAGAGGAATAATGTATTCTTCCCAGCTTCAACCCCTGTTTCTCCTCAGGGGAGGATTTGACATTTGTGATTTGACATAGATTTGACCACAAATCACTCTCAACTGCCCTTGGGTTTCATTAGTCTCTGGAGCTTCTGACATTTCTATGTGAATGGTCCTCTCCCTTTTCTTAGGAGTTTCTAGATGTCATTCCATGTATCAACCCCAAATATATTTGATGTTTCAGAGAAATATTTTGCTTTTAGCCCCAGGTTTCTTACCTGCTTGCCCACGTTCAGTCATCTCACTATTTGTTGTTTGTTTGTTTGCTAAAGAGGTTTTTTTTTTTTTTTTTTCTGGAGTGGGCTGGCATGGTGGTTGACTTGCTGGGCTTTCAAGATGGATGAGCTGTGGTTATGAAAGTGCTGAGCTTCTAAATTTACATAATGAATATTCAAATGATGTGCTTGTGTACCCTAGGAAAATAACGTCAGAAGCAAGGTGTTTCTTCCTAAGCAGGGCTCATAATTTCATTGCATAAATGTGCTGTTTTGTTCAGCATTTAATTAAGTGCATAGTAGGTACCATAATAAGTAGTAGATCATTTATAAAATACACAACTAAACTAAAATATCATTATAAATTAAAATTAGGCCTGAGAAACCATGGAAGTACTTAAATTCTCTAAGTGGAATCACTTTGCTGCTTTTTTAGACTTGTGCTATCCCTCCCCAGGTGTGTGTGTGTGTGTGTGTGTGTGTGTGTGTGTGTGTGTGTGCATGTTGGAGTACCATGTTCATATGTGTCCATATATGTATGGAGGACAGAGGACAACTTTGGGTGATCAATCTTCAGGTATTGTTTTCCTTCTCCCCTCCCTCCCTCCCTTCCTCCCCTTTCTCCTCTCTCCCTCTTTCTCTGTCTCTGTATTTCTCTCTCTGTCTCTCAATAGCCTAGCATTTGTCAAGTAGGCTGTGCTGAATGGTCAGAATGGTCAGGGACCTGCCCATCTCTGTCTCCTGTGCCGTCATCACAGTTTTTCAGGATCCAACTCTAGTTCCCATGCCTACAAGGCAAACATTCTGAAGATTGTGCCATCTCCCTAGCTCAACGTGAGATAAATTTGATGCTATAATGTAAGTTTAGTTTATTGTCCATTGCAACAGAGTTGAGAAGTGTAGAGTACAAGAAAAGATTAACTTAACAATTATGGTACAATTAATTGAAAGTTGAGAAAGCAGCATCATCCATCATCGTTACTGTAATGATGACTAACGTCTGTTAACATTATATTACGTGACCAGTCTGTAAAGTATATTCTCCTTTGAACTTTACAACTAATTCACTGGATGGACAGTGCTGATCAGCCCATTTCAGATAATGAAGTTACTGAGGGGAATGTGAGTTGTTTAAAGCATCTCGGAGAAAACAGGGCCTTAGATTCCAGCATATTCTCTTCACAGAATAACTAACTACACAGAGAGAATACTCACATCCTAAACATAATATTCACTATGTAAAACTTCTGCTGACATTTTACTCTCTTATTTCCCAGAATAATAGCCCTTAATACATTCTCATGAAAATAGCTTCTTTTAATAAACAGATTACAACAATATTCTATGGAAAAATAGAATGATAAGCAAGGTTTGCATATCTCTTTGGATATAAGAAAATACTTCCAGAAAAAATATGCTTTTCAATAAAAGAGAGGTAAAAGAGAATATATATATATATGTATACATATACATATATATATATATAAAATCTCAAATTGAATCAGTAAACCTCCAATTCTGGTGAGATGTGAGATTTCTGCCCTCAACAAATTTTTTTCAATTAAAAGAATTCTTTCAGTTACAGAGTTATTATCAACCATCAAATGTATAAGAAAAGGAGACAAGGGATGATGGCATCACTGAATGGCAGGGGCCCGGGTATCAAAGAAATGATATCAGTGCCCTTACATTGCTCACAGAGTATACAACTCCAACCCACAGAGTTCAATGGTGATACAAACAGTGAATGGAAATCCGGATGCTAGCAAGCATCACATGCTAGCATGAGAGCTCCACTGGCATCACTTGTAATTATTACTGTTCCTCTATTTTCTGTGCTCACCCAGAGATTTTATTAACTCATTAAGTTGATAGCTTTATTAAGAATACCTGTTGCCAATACATCCTTTCTACCATTAGCACAGTTCTTATTCAGACGTATACTGAACTCCAGCCCAGTGTCACTTCCTGCCTCAAAACAGAAAACTAAAGCTAGAATGAGGGCATTGTATCTCCTTTCAGAGCACGTGAGACCACCACCAGCCACTGGTGAAGTGGGACTGGGACATCTCACTGAGGGTTTGTCCACAACATGACTAGAAGAGATGCAAATTATTTTAAATAATAGGTTAAATAATTTAAAAATACTTCACCACCAGACTCTCTTCTTTTCTAGGGGTTGTGACAGGAGCTCTTTGCTGGCCCAGCCATGGGGTAATAATGTTGGGGATTACTTGGAAGGAGCTATTGAAGACATCCATCTGACTCACACTGTTCAATAACTACCTGAATAAAAAATCATTGATGAAACTGAGCCAGGGATCTTTCAGAATTTGTTACCACAGAGTAGGCTATCCTGACTACCATGGATCACAGCTCCCAGCATATAATCATTCTTGGGGTTTTCCTACTTACAATTCCAAGCATCCCTGACATACTCACCTGTGGGACCCACATGTAAAGGTCTTGACATCAAACTAAAATGCTAAAGAGAAGATCAGATTGCTAGTTTTTTGTTCTCTTTCTCTAAAGTGTCTCATTTCCATCATTCTCCTGTCCACATACTCTGGGAATTAATTTGTATCTCCCAGAAACACCAGCACTTTTACCTCTAAATACAACTGCATATGACAATACACCTTTGTCTTGGTATGTATTGAAACATAACCAAAAACAAGTTGGGGAGGAAGGGCTTACTTTGTTTATATTTCTACATCACTGTTCATCATCAAAAGCAGTCAGGGCAGGAACCCAAACAGGCAGGAACCTGGAGGCAGTAGCTGATGCAGAGGCCATGAAGGGGTGCTACCTACTGGCTTATTCTCATTGACTTGCTCAGTCTCCTTTTTACAAAACCCAGGACTATCAGCCCAGAAATATTATCACTCACAATGGGCTTGGACCTCCCTCATCATTCACTAATTAAGAAAATGCCCTACAGTCTTGCCTGCCTCCATTCTGATCTTATGAGGGCCTTTTCTCAATCTAAGTTCCCTCCTCTCAGATAACTTTACCTTGTGTTAAGCAGACAGGCATAAAGCTAGCCTGGACAGCCTTCTTCCCCATTCAGTGCACTAGAAATTATAGGCTCATGTCTTTGATGTCTAATTCCTTCTATTCACTAGGATCACTAACTGGATTCATTTTGACATCTACTTAGTACATATACATTTGGGTTATAAACACTGTTATAATTAGAATACACACATACCAAGCAATACAGAATCAAGTATGTTTGGATGGTATTTCCCCCTTCTCCAGGTTTAAGCACTATCATAGCCAGCTAATGCCTCTCAATGTAAGGGCTCATTAATGCCAAGGTGTCAAGACCATGTAGATCCACTAATATAATTTCCATGTGTTTGTGGGATGCTGATACAGAAGGGTTGCCATGATTTCAAGGTTAGCATATCAACATAATGAGTTCCAAGCCAACTTGGCCTACAGAGTAAGACCCTGTATTACAAAGCAAATAAATAAATATCCAAATAGATTTCTAAAGGATATAATTTCTTTAAGTTACAGTTGGATGTTTGACTAGAATGCCATCTACCTTTTCTTCTTCCCTGTTGCCTGTTATGAGACACAGCTGGAATTATATGATGGGGAGAGATCAATATGGGGGAGGACCTTAAAAGATTAAGATCAGGTAGATTTGGGGTGACTTTGCTACTCTAAAACTGACGGTTAACACATACTCAATGATATCACCTAACACATATAAATATGTTCTCTGTATCATCCATGCACCAAAGAAAGGGGTGGGGAACATTTGTAGGAACAAGATGCAAAAAATATAAACTAATGCCAGAAGGTGATACATGAAGGACATCTGATCTCTTGTAAGACATAGAAAGGAAACCACATTTGAAATGGTGTGAAGAACCAGACTTTCACCCAGAGGAAGATGGCAGAGTGCCTGAAGTGATATTCAAGAAAACTAAGCAATACGTCCAATAAAGTACATATGAGTGACAATGAACTCTTCTAGGAACTGTAGTTGTTCAGAAAAGCAATAGTGAGGAACAACCTCCTTCCTCTAGAGTGTATTGGTTTGGACCAATGCTTACAATCAAGAGCTGTAAGCCAACAGCCATCTGCACCATGGCTTCCCTTTGAATCCAGACAAAATGAAACACTTTGTGTTAAAGACAATCTCCAGTAGATAGGTAGGTAGTATGATGGAAGCCTGGGAGCTTCAGTGTTCCCACTGTATCTGAAACTCCCCACCTTTCTGTCCTGGTGTGAAGGAGAAGGCCTCTCTATATAAAGTCTTGGCTCTCACTTTCCTAGCCTTCCTCAAGAGAATCAAATCTAAGGGCATGCCCATCAGACATGACAGTCAGACAACAATGAACTGGGAGGAGATAGGACAAACAAGGCTTTGCCTCATGTTCCTTCCCCATATGTGAATTCATTCCAGAACACCAGCCCTATTACTTGAGGTATAAGCTAGTGGTATCTGCCATGGAATCTCCACAGAACCCATTCTGATGGGTTATCTAAGTGCGGGTGACTTTATCATGGCTCTGACCATATACCTCATAAGAAGCAAGCTAACTGGGAAGAGGTTTGTACCTAGATCATGGTTTGAGGAGACACAGTCTATCACAGGGAGTTGGGGAGTATTGGACGGCTGTGTCTCCGTGTGCTGGCTTTCTCACACTCAGCAGACCAGATACTGAGAAGAATGCTGGCACTCAGATGGACACACCCACACACATTTTTATTCAGTCTGCATCCATAGCCCATGAAATGCTACTCTCTACATTCACGGTGGATCCTCCACCCTCAGCTAATCCTCTTCGGAAATACCCTTACAAATAGACCTGGGTGTGCCTCTTGTAAATTTTCATTTATCAAGCATATATTTATTAACACTTAACAATTACCTAACAATTGCCTATAAAGTTCCCAAATCCTAAAACCCAACCCCTAACTGTAAAACCTAGCACCTAAAACTTCTTAATACCTACAAAACAACCATTTAATGTTAACCTACAGTTTCTTAAAAGGATATTTTCCTCTGGGTGTGGATCCTTATGAATGGCTGGTCTTCATCTAATCTTTCAGTCTTAAAATCTCTGAATTTCGTTCGTCAGATCTTAAGACAGTTTATCAAGCAGGAATTGCCTTTGCAGTCTTAGAGTCCAATTATTTACCAGATGAAAAGTTTCTTAGGCTCACCATTCAGATGCTTTTGGCCTGTAAGTGTCTTGCTTCAGTGTTCTGTCCAATCTGAAGACCCTGGGCTCTGAGGGGAGATAACTCCTAGCCTAGATGCTCCAGAATACCAGGGAGAATCTGTCCCCAGACCCACAACGGCTCGATACAAGAAGGCGAAACCTCCCGGTGAGACTGTGATGTGAGTTTCTCTTCCAGATGAGGAGGAGGTGAGACAGGAGGAGGAGAGCCTCTGTCCACATGAATCTTGACTTAAATATCTTCACTTGTCATAATAAATTGGCAACATGATTTTCAGCAGAAGCTTTCACAGGCTTCCAAGTCATGTCCCTGGGCAGTGTCCCTCCATAGCTTTTCTTGCAGAGGGCCAGGGAGCAGCAGGCTATCTGGAGATTGTGTGATCTGTTGTCAGGGATCTCAGGGCAGGTGCCTCAGGGCATGTCCCCACCCAAAGGCCTATGATCAAAAAGTCATCCATCCTTGGCGGGTTCCCAAGGATATGTCATGGATGTAAATCTTTTACCTTAAAGTCCAGGCTTTCACTATTCCAAGTTCTCTATGCTATTAAATGCTATCATTAACCTCACCACATGCCTCACATATTCTGTAGGATTTTTCTTTCATCCGATCAAGTTGTCAATCAAAATTAACCATCACAGCAGGCATTTTTAACTCTTATGTAATCCTGGAAAATATTTTTCAAGCTTCTTATAAATGATGAAGAGATTAATATGTTCTAACAGGCTTATTTTCTACTTTAACCTCTAAGGAATGGTTTCTCTTGTGTGCAACCAAAGACACTAGGGTAACACTGCATGCAAGCCCTTCAGACTCTTGGCACAGGGGCTGGGATTCCCTTTCTAGCTTCTGCTTTCACAAGCAGCTCTTGCAACTCTGCCTTCTGGCTGCTAAAGCTGTATTTAGACATTAGGCGTAGATGGTTGGGAGTGGCTGGTAACTGATGTCCCTAACAACAACGCATGAAAACCACTAAATTCATTCAAGGGGCAACAATCCTACAAACTGGGTGCACAAGTAAGTTTGTTTCCTACAGTCTAAAGGCCAGAAGTCTGAATTCACGGTATGGTATTAGCAGGGTTGATTTCTCTGAACCCTCTGCCCCTGCTTATGAACAGGCACCCTCTTCCATATTTTTGACACGGTCATCCCTTTGTGTATATCCGTGCCCTCATTCTTTCTTGTAAGGAGGCCAATCATATTGGATTAGGGACCACCCAGGCGACCTCATTGTACTTTGTCTCTTTAAAGAGCCTGTCTCCAAATACAGTCAGTTAAGAGGTGTCAAGGATTAGGAATTCTATACAAACTTGGGGGAGATACAGGGGTATATGACATCCTATGGCAAGAACCTTCCTTGTCTCAAGTTCCAGAGCTCCTCTTCAGAGTTAACTGGGGTCAGAGTGTGGTCTAAACCATGCTGTTACTTGAGGTTACTCTTACACTCTGGCCTGTTCCCTACAACCTCTTAGTGCTTTCTCCTAAAATATGCACAGGAGTTCTCATCCTAAACTAACTTTCTAAGAAAGTGGCCTAGGACACATCCTCATCAAATACCCCTTTGCTCAAAAAGAACATGTCTTCTGTCCAAACAATGGCAGATGCAATTATGTGGTAACAAGGGAGCACAAATGCCATGGATATTTCTTCTACAAGAGCCACAGTATTTCTGTAGTAACTCTAAAACATAAACAGTCCCCAAATCAGAATCACAGTAAAATGGGTAGTCTAGCAGCCATGGAAATTGGCCAAACTATGAAGAAACTGCTCCAACGTCTAGTTTCTAGATTACTGTCATTTAACCTATGGAGCCATTCCTGCCAAAATACTCTCACAGAGTCTGTTTTTGTTTGACCAAACTCAGACTTCACAAAGAGCAAACTGCTTTAAATTGGGGACAGCTACTAAATAAAAGAAAGGTTGCTTAATATCCCAGCTGCTAGAACTGGGGATAAAGCCTGGTACTAGCTAGTGAACTGATTGAAAAAAAGAAAAGCCTTGAGGTGGGAGATGACTTCTGTGGCTGATTAAAAAAAAAAAAAAAAAAGAAAGAAAAAGAAAGAAAGACTTTGTGAGGAGTCATTTGGATGTACATACACCCAGAAGTCGTATGGCTGAGTCTTGAGGTAGAGCTATTCCAGGTTTTCTAAGAAATCACCAGACTGATTTCCATAGTGGTTGCACAAGCCTGAACTCCCACCAGCAATGGAGGAGTGTTCCCTTTCTCCACAACCTCACCAGCATGTGCTGTCATTTGAGTTTTTGATCTTAGCCATTCTGACAGGTGTGAGATGGAATCTCAGAGTCATCTTGAGTTGCATTTCTCTGATGATTAAGGATGCTGAGCATTTCTTCAAGTGTCTCTCAGTTATTAGGGATTCTTCCTTTGTGAATTCTCTGTTTAGCTCTGCTCCCCATTTTGTGATTGGATTATTTGGTTTCTTGGCATTTAATTTCTAGAGTTCTTTGTAAATTTTGAACATTAGCCCTCTGTGAGATGTGGGGTTGGTGAAGATTTTTTCCCAATCTGTAGGTTACTGTTTTGTTCAAATGACAGTGTCTTTTGCCTTACAGAAGCTTTTCAGTTTCATGAGGTCCCATTTACAAACCACAAGGATATTTCCTCATCTATGTTCATAGTAGCCTTATTTGTAATAACTAGAAACTGGAAACAACCCAAATGTCCCTCAACCAAGGAATGGATAAAAAAATCTGTGGTACATCTACACAATGGAATACCATCAGAAACAATGAAATCATGCAATTTTGCAGCCAAATGGATGGAACTAGAGAAGCTCATCCTGAGTGAACTAACCCAGACTCAGAAGATGCACATGGCATCTATTCACTTATAATGGGATTTTAGCCATATAGTACAGGATAACTATATTACAACCAATGCACCAAAGGGAACAGGAACATAGACTTTTTTTCCTGTCAATGAGACACTTTGTCCTAGTGGTGCTGCCTTGCAGGCCCCCAGTGTATAAGAAGACTCTTAGCCCTCATATGAGTGCTGAACTGGGGCGGGAAGGGACTGTTATATAGAGACACTCTACTCCAGAGGAGTGGGATGGAAGGGAGAGGGGGTAGAGGGAGGGAGGGCAGGACTGGGATGGATGGAAAGAGGGCACTGTGATGGAGATGCAACCTGAAGTAATAAATAAACATTTAAAAAAAGAAAGACTTTGTTCTTCAGCAGATAGACATCCATAAAATGCAGAACTGTCTCTGTACCAAGGGCCCTACCAAGGAATTACAGTATCAAAACCACTCTTGAGTTGTAAATAAATAGAAGAAACTGGGCGGCGGTTGGTGAGAGTTGGTATGTAAAGGCTCTGTACTTTGGCTTCAGTTGTTCTAAGAACTATTTTTGTTGTTCTCTCACAGTGTTGACAATGGCCCTGACAAGAAGAGACTTAGGGGAGTAAGGGGTTATTACAGCTTACAGTTCTAGGGGATAAGGTCCATCTGGCAGGAGCATGAGGCACCTGGTACATTGTTCCCACAGACTCAGCTAGCTTTCTCCTTTGTATGCAGCCCAAGATCCAAGCCTAAGGAATGATGTCACCCACTCAACATAAGTGTCTTTCCATATCAACAGCCCAATTAAGATAGTCCCTCACAGGCATGGCCAGAGGCTTGTCTCTTAGGTGATTCCAGATCTTTCCAAGTTGATAATGAGCATTGCATTAGTTATCAAACTAAAACAGATATAAAATGATATCTATTAATTTCAAAATCATCTGCATGCAAACTTACACACAAATATGTATAGAGGCGCTATTCACAGTGACCCCCAAACAGAAACAAACCAAACATCTCTCAACAAACTGTAACTATTCAATCATAAGACGGAATGGCATAGTGATTCATGCCACAGTGTGAACTTGTGATCATATTCAGTGATAGAGGCAGCCAGGACAAGACACATACTCTAGGATTCTGATTATGAAGATGTCAGAATAAAGAAACTGTCAGGGACAGAATGAAGATTGGTAGATCTCAGCCACTAGGAGAACAGGGGAGAAGGAGAACATCTAGGGGTAAAAATGGAGACTAAATGAAAAGACAATGAGTAGGATTGATGGCTACACAATTCTGTGAATAAACTAAAAGTCACTGAATAGTGAATGAATACATGTGTTAAACCAATCATGGTTTATATCTAAATTTAAATAAAACTATTAAGTTACCCTCTCCTGACAGTTTAGAAAGGAAAAAGTATGCTTAGAAGACAGTGTTGTTCTAGAATCTAAAATGTTCCTGTCACAAAATCATGTTTATGCAATTAAAGTCGTTAGCCTGGCAAGTGAGAGCACTGTGTTTTATCATCCCTGACTGCATCACCCCCTTCATGCCACTCCACTCAGTTTGATAACTTAAAAGGAAGCAGGGGTACAGTCTACTGACCAGAGTGAGCACAGAAGCAGTATGTCTCCTCCACATGAAGAACATCTGACTCTCAGGCAGGATGTGTTCTATAGGTCTCCTCAAGCCTCGATCTGTTAGAGAGCTATGGTTCAGGGGTGTGAGTCCTTCATAGGAGATGCTAAGTCTATACCTCCCCGCTGTCATGACCTGTCTACACACCTATGACCTATCTTTACTCCTCACGTACACGTGCTATCATGGAGGACACTCACCAGGTGAGAACAAGGAATGGTATCCACACAAGTTGATGCCATGTAAATCGCTTGCCTGTTCAGATAAAATTTCTGGAAGTTTTCAAAAGGAGCTTTCAGAGCTGGGGGATATACAATAGTTCAGTGGTAGAGCACTTGCCTAGCACCCAAGAAGCCTTTGTTTCCATCCCCAGAGCTGTGTGTGTGTGTGTGTGTGTGTGTGTGTGTGTGTGTGTGTGAACTTGACTTAAATGTGTACATGAATGAAAGATCCCATTCGTAAAACATGCAAAGTAGGCCAGAATTCCAGAGGACTCTATGTTTTATATGTCCTATTATACTTCTTCATCATTTCTGCCCTTTTATATAAGTCTAATAAGTATTTAATCCACTTAAAACGTGAGGACACGGATACTGATTTTTGAAAAGTTAAACAGTCTTTATGTGGCTGGAACAGAATTAAAACTTATCCTGACTCACATATCTTTATTGAAAAGAGCCTACTCTTTTCTTCCCTACTGTGTTAGCAACCCACTGAAGTCATTGGCAAGATTGTTCTGACTTTGTAGTCAAAATGCCTGTGAGAATTTTTAAGTGGGTGATTTGGCTGTGGTAATTCTATAACTTAAATTGGAAAGACGATGCAAGAAGTTGGGTTAGAGAGATGTGATGCAAGGTTTTAATGGCATATTTGTTTAAAATATTGTAGAGAATTAGCCAAGAGTAGCTCATTGAAATTGAGTAAATTTCGTTAAATTGCTCTTTCTTTTTTTTTCTCTCATTAACAAATTGTGCAGAGGGAATGATTCTGCAACATCCACAACGTATTAGAATGAGATCTTATCAATCTACGTAATTCCATAGCACCTAAACTAAACTCTCCCCCCTTCACTGCACACTTACACAGATGCACGCTCCCTCTCAAGGTATGGACTTGGCATGTACACATACAAGGGGCAGCTCACTTTCAAGTTGCGGACACACACACACACACACACACACACACACACACACACACACGCGCTCCTTATTTTATAACCTGAAGTATTTTTCTTCTGATGTTTGCTTTGAAGAAGTAATAACGCCTTGGAAGGATAAGGACCCTTGAGACACTTGTGAAATAAACTCAATATCTACTCTTGTTAGAGAAAATTGCCATAAAATACCAAGTATCAGATTTTGGTTAACCTATCATCCAACAGCGTTTTCTAGAAAAGCCTCTGCTATTTACTTCATTTCTCAGATTTTCCCAGGTCGGTAATAAATGTCACATAATGTTCTCCTGCTTACCTGAGGTTCTCTCCTAATCAAATGGCAAAACATCCTTCTCTGCAGTGGATTGTATGTAGAATTCAGCCCTGAATGAACACTGTCAATCACAGGGGCTAGAGGGAGGATTTGGCTGTGAAATTGCTTGCCATGCAAGTACCAGGGTATGGATGTGATCCCCAGACTCATACAGGAAAGCTAGAAAAGACAATGTGAGCTCATGACCCCATCACTGGGAAGGCAGAAGCAAGGAGACCCCCAGGGGCTTGTTGGCCACCCAGCCTAACCCTCTTGGTAAGTTTCAGGCCAATGAGGGACTCTGTGTGGTCCTCCCCCAACCAAGGTGGGATGACACCCAACGTTTATCACTGACCTCCACATGAGGAAACACACACACAGAGAGAGAGAGAGAGAGAGAGAGAGAGAGAGAGAGCTGCACAAAGATGAAGCCACCTATGTTTGGAACCAGTTTCTAAATGAAAAATCATAAAAATACAATAAAGGCCACTACAACCCCTGTGATGTCAGTGGAGCTTGAGGGAGGCTCCTAGCCAATATTGGACCACATTGCTTTGTTCATATCCAAGGTTTTCCCACTCTTTAGTCTGACTAACACCGTCCCCATGCATAGGTAGAGATGAGACAGGATGAAGGCAGGGAAGACCACACTGTTCATGTGGTCCTTTTTCTTCTGACAAAGGATCTGACCCTTCACTCCCTCATTTGATGCCTGATGGAATGAACAATGTGTAAGACCAGAAATAATGTCCTCTGGGTAAAAGGACACCGACAGTAGAGCAAGCGAAGTGTGCTGAGAGCTACTGAGGTTGGTCACTTGAGGCTCAGAGTTTAAGGGTGACCTAGATAAAACAGTGAAATTCCATCTCGAAACGTTACAAAGACAGCAAATGCTAGCATGTAAGAACAATACAAACTTGCTTAAAGCAATAGCCAAATATAAAATAGATATGTGGGTGTGTGTCTTGGTACATGTGCAAGTGCACACATGTATATATTATATACTTCTGTAAGATGCAAAGAATATGAACTTATCTCTTCCCTTCATTTTTGTCCTTATAGTCTTATCCTTGCAATGAAAGCATCTATAAAAAAATAGAAATCAATGAATTTTCTTGCTTCCATTAGAGAATTGAATTTACAGGCTAAATTATGACTCTGCAAACAGGAATGATTATGCATCTTAGAGATATACCCAAGACTACCTTCCCTGCAGCTGAAGCCCAAAAAGCTGGAAAATGGTAGGAACACTTCAATAATTTGGAAGGATTGTGGGATGCTGCCTGTAAACTACTTCAAAAGGAATGGGTTCCTGGGTATTCAGTGTTGGAAGAGTCCCTGTACTTCCATGTATCAATAACCATAGCAGACAATTCACTAAAGACAAGCAAAAAAAAAAACATCTGCATTATTCTGGTATGGGGGAGAGTGTTCAAAATCCACACAAAAGCCTTCATCACATGTCAGTGGTACTCTATGGAGAAAAAAGACTGAGCACGGTTTCAGGCATAGAGAGCCTTCGCTCTTCAGCCCCTCCCTACCAAACTTCAGTTCTTAATCAAGAGAGGGGACGATAGAATAACAAAAAGTCAACTTAGTCAGTGCAGCAAATATATACATATGTATATGTATATATTCTGAATGTCATAGGTAGAATGTAGTAGGAGCAGAAGTAGAGGAATGTACACCATGAATAGGCACTCCTAAGTGCAGCAGTCAGAGACAAGCTAGAAGACTGAAAACACATAAGAGATTACAAATGCTGTCCTGTGTGGTGGTTCACATCTGTAATCCCAGCACGTGAGGCGTAGAAGCAGGAGAATTGCTAGAAGTTCAAGACAATCCTGGTCTATAAGTGTTCCAGACTGGCCAGAGCTCCAGAGTGAGACTGTATCAAAAAGAAAGGAAGGAAGGAAGGAAGGAAGGAAGGAAGGAAGGAAGGAAGGAAG
>CAJQZJ010003646.1:6575368-6592181 GCA_907164525.1 Lophiomys imhausi | reverse complement strand
ACACACACACACACACACACACACACACACACACACACACACACACAGCTATAGCAAAAGTGATAGCCTGGAACTCGCAAGGAGTCACCAGAAGCCTGAAGCACCTACAGTCACCTGGCTTGCTCACTGTTGGAATCTCCCTTTGAGAATGTTCTCTTCCGAAGCCCTGTGAGAAACAACCAAGAACCCATACAAGGGGTCTATTGGTAACTGTGGCTGAAAGCTCAGACAATGCCACCATTCACTGCCATTTGTATAAGTGTCTAGAATCACTGAATCGTCAGATAATTCAATCCCAGTCTCTAATTACAACTGCCCAAGAGCTCTCAGACAGGAACTGCGTTAGGAGCCCAGTCAAGCCTGAACTGTGAGAGGTAGTGATAAGCTAATTTGCAATGAGTGTTCCCTGTTATGCAACAGTGGATAGATAAACTAAAGCAGTGGTTCTCAACCTTCCTAATGCTGTGACCCTTTAATACAGCTTCTCATGTTGTGGTGCCCCCCAACCATAAAGTTATTTCATCGCTACTTCATATATAGCTTTGCTACTGTTATAAATTGCAATGCAAGTATCTGATATTCAGAATATCTGATATGTGACCCCAAAGGAGTCAGGACTGACAGGTTGAGAACTGCTGACCTAAAAAGTAGAAAGGCACTCTCACTTGCACACAATCTGTTTCATGAACCTCACGTCAGCATTTAGTTGGTGTGTCTCAGGGAACACAGTTTAGAGAACTTGATAGCACCCTCTGTAATTTTCCATCCAGCATGGCAATTGAAGTGAGATACTGGTTCTGAAATAATAGATTTTTCTGAAAGGATACTATGATGGTTAGTTTTAACTGTCAACTTGGACACAGTGTAGAATTCGCCAGGGAGGAGAGTCTCAGTAATGAATTGTCTAGGTCAACTTGGCTGGTGGCCATGTCTGCAGGGGACTGTCTTGATTGTATTAGATGATATGAGAAGATCTAACCCATTGCATGCCACTGTCCTTATGGGGTTGACTTCTGAACTGTATGAGATTAAAGGAAGTAAACTGAGTACTAGGCATGTATGCATTAATTCTCTCTGCTCTTTCATGTGTAACTCACTCCTTCAAATCTTACCTTATTTTCCCTGCCATGACGGACTACAATCCAGAATTATGAGTCAAATAAATCCAATCTCCCCTAAGTTCCCTTTTACCAGGTTATAATACCATAGCAACCAAAATGAAACTAAACTGGTAATCTCTCAAAGGGAACTGTGATGTAGACATATTTAGATTTCATGGCATATAAGATAGTTACATTTCTTGAATGGATAAAAAGGCAGAAGAAATTGGATTGGGAAGAATATACACATGAGAAGGAATATTTGAAAGATGGTCTTTTCTAGAAAACGCAGATTGAAAAACAGCCAAAATCAAGAGTTCCCTCTAGTTTGAAAGGGAGGTGTCCGTGCAGAGGCCCCGTGTCTTCACACAAAGTAGAGAACTGGCTTGTTGTTTCTGAGCAGAGTTGGACTGTTAGAATTGCCTGCTGCTGACAATCTACGGAAGCTCTAACTTTAAGCTTTCCACACAGGCAGAGCTTTGCCTGTGAGACAAATCACAGTTAAAGGGTAAGGAATATTTATCTCCACCCATCTGCCTGAGGAAAGATCTTGAGTGATAACGCTGTAATTCTCCACTGTTTCTTGACACATGAACTACTGACACATCTCCCCTCTTTGGCACATGATGGAAAGCTGAAAGTCAATTTTTAACTCCTCATTTATCTTCTTTTAATAAAATATAAGGATGGAATATTCTTTTGCAGTTTCTCCTTAAAACCTAGTATCTTTAGAGTCAACTGCTTGAAGGAAAAGACATTTTATATATGGATTCAGCAGAGATGACAGAAAGCAAAAACATACAAATAAATTGCTGCAAATATCATCTTCAATTTAGTGGAGTTATCAAAGTAAAATGGATATTTATAATTGAAACACACCACACAGACAGATGTCAGAGAAGTGAAAGGAAGTAAGAAGAATGTAGGCAGGATGGGTTCTACTTTCTTTCTCAAACTTGAAGATGACACAGAAGAGGGTCAGTGATGGTGACAGGGCCTGCTCTTTGCAGATTGCTCTGCCCTCTCTTTTATTTACACATGAAGATGTGGGCTTAGACAGTAAGTTGAACACACTCCCAGAGTGGGCAGGAGCACTTTCTCTGCAAGTAGCACTCTATGCAACCATGTGTGTGTGTATGTGTGTGTGTGCATGTGTGTACATGTGTGTGTACTTGCACAAGTGCATGTATGTACATGTGTAATGTGTGCATGTGTGAGTGTGGTGTGTGTGTGCAGGGAAGTCACAGAAATATGCGTGTACATGTGGTGTGTGTGTGTGTACATGTAAGTATGATTATATGTATATGGGTGAGTGTGTGAATGTGTATATGCACATGAAAATGTATGATGTGTGTGAGTGTGCTCATGTGTAAATGTGCATGCACGTAGTGTGTGTATGTGCGTATGTGGTTACATGCATGTGTACAAGTTTGTATATGTGCACACATGTGTGAAGGCCAGAGGTCAATGTCAACTGTCTTCCACAGCCACTCTTAACTATATTTTGAGAAGGGCTTCTCATTGAACCTAGAGCTGTCCAACTGGATTAGACTCTGTCCATTAGAACAATTCCAACTCTTCAGGGATCCTCCTGCCCCCACCTCCCAAACACTGGTATTACATGTTCACATTTCCATATAACCCTGGATAGTCTGAACCTCAATATGTAAATCAGGCTAGACTTGAACTCACAGAACTCCCCCTACCTCTGCCTCCAGAGTGCTGGTATTAAAGGTGTGCCCCACCATTAGTGACTGTGCCTGGAGTTTTACATAAGTGAAGGGGATCCAAACTCAGTCTTCAAGCTTGGATAGCCAGTGCTTCACCACCTGAGCCACTGCCCCAGCCTCTAGTAGCAGCAAAGAAACAAAAACAAAAAACCAAACAAACAAAAACAAAAAAACAAAAAAACCCCTACTTACCCGGAATTTGTATAATGACATTTAAAACACAGATACAGAATGTCACAGAAATCCAGAAAATCACACGAAATACACTATAGGATCATTGACGACAAATCATAGGCACAGACAGAGTCAGCCCAGATACATGGCACATAGGCCAGGTTGCCAGAGAGCATGGGAAAAGAAGTCACATCTTGTGAAGCTGGATGATCAAACTTACTCAAATGGCTTTGTGCAGCTTCTAGACGCTCCATGCCTAACCGTGCTCCCTGCATAGCCCAGCCAATGCTCTAACAGGCCCAAGGTCATGGTAGATTGCTTGGATCCCCGAGAAGCTTGCTATACTTACTTACCTAGATCTCCACTCTCTTTACTACATTTTTTAAAAATTTTCTCCCATTTAAGAAGTCTACTTCATGGCCCTGCTGAAGGTGGGGGCTGTGTTGATGTCTGTGGCTCGTGTTACCACCAAAAGCCAAGTGGATGTCCATGGTCCAGGCTGCCGCAGAGGGCCATGTTTGGGTGTGTGGTCCTGCTGCAACTGGGGGTGGTGTTGATGTCAAGGGCCTGTGTTGCCACCAAAGTCAGGTGGGTGTCAAGGGTCTGTGGTCCATGCCATTGTCAGAAACCATGTGAAAGTCCATGATCTGTGCTCCCACTGACTGTAAAGAACAAGGAAGCTACTTTTGCTACAGTATTGATGATGACTGCAGAATCACAGTTGAGAAAGAGGGACATACAAGATTTTGGTGACAACCTTTACATCCACTCCACCCTCCACCCCCAAAAGTCACAGTCTAGACAAGAAGTCATCAAAGAAAACTCTTTAAAATGTGATAAGGATGCTGAAGTGTAGTTCTCCAAAACTGATGGCTTCTGGAAGGGGTGAGGGTGGGAAAGGACTCTGTTTTCTTTAAGGAGTGGCCCACTGGGAGTTTGACCATGCTCCAGTGAGTATATGGACAACACAAGTTGAACTTGGCTTTTTTTCTTCCTTTCTTGTTGTGTGTGTGTGTTGGGAGGGTTGGTTCACAAGTGTGAGGGGCAGCCCTGTGAGAACTGGGAAGTGAGTGTGATTAGAGCATGTGATGTGAAATTCTCAAATAATCAATACAAATATTATATCAGAAAAATATATAAGAAGTCTACTTTATAGTTTAACATGGATGTGTCCAACGTTATTTTGAAATTCAAAATTTGTGACAGCCCACGTAAGTTGTGCCCAACCATACAGGCAGGAAAACCAGACTTTGGCAACTTGCTAAGAGACATTGCTTAGACCCTGACAAGTCTTCAACTTCTCATCTCAGTTCCTTGCTGTGGGTCAAGTACTCCCTCCCCACTGTGGGTCAAACTGTGACTTTCAATACCTTGTACCAGTTCTTGATTCAACTTCCTGGTTATGATATCAAGTATATCTGAGGTCTTTAAGGTCTTGAAGGAAGGAAAAAGGAAAAGTGAGGGTTTGAGAAGCTGAATTCAGGACATGAAAAGAGCATCTAACAGTATGTACAATGGAAATCTTTTTCTGGGATGAGGGTAAAAGAGGCTGAGACCCAAATCACTTTGGAAATGAGTGAAGAACCTAAAGTTAAAGACGCAAGGGTCACACACATGGACTGACAACACTATAGCAAATGTTGTTTCTCATGGGGACATGGGCTATGAGTTCTGAAGCCAATATAGCTAACTCTGAATTGAACACAACATTTAATTGGATAGATTTTTTTCACTGTCAAAGTGGGAAGTTGCAGGTAAACAAGGAGAGGAGCTAGCATGAACTGTAAGATACTGAATTGTGGTTGGAGATCTCAGTGTGGAACATGCAGATATACTCGTGGATAAATACAGAAATGGAGAGGAATAGAGAAAGAGAGGGGTGTGTGTTTGCTACATTTCATTTTCTTTATACTTGACTTTACATTGTCAGGGATCAACCCAGTGAGTGCTGTGTTCACTCCAGGAAAATGCTATACCAGAGAGGCATGTCTGAAGCCCTCCATATTTTCTTCATCTGTTCGCCTATCAGTGTGCATTGAGGCTAATTCATTAAACAAACACAGGGATTCAGGCAATCTCCTTACTGCCCTTTCCCTTAGAATTTGACAGGAAGTAGAATTACTAAGCATAAGGCAAATTTCTTTTCAGATTTTTCAATTTGTTTTTAATGTGTATGCTTGCCTGCATGCATGTATTATACCATTTACATGCAGTTCCCATGGAAGCAGGAAGGCAGCATCAGATGCCCTGGAACTGAGGAGTCAGATAGTTGTGAGCCACCATGTGGGTGCTGGGAACTGAGTCCGTGTCCCCTGAAAGAACAGTCAGTGCTCGTAACCATTGTCAGTTGCAGATGGCATCTTGGCTAGGGACGGAGATCATGTCTGCTTTCTACCCTCAGTGCTGGGACCCTGTCTGGCTTGAACCTGTGAGGGTCCTGTGTTGCCACAATCTCTGTGAGTTCATATGTGCATTTGTCTTAGAAGGTCTTGTTTCCTTGGTGCCTTCCATTCCCCTTGACTCTTACAATCTTTCTTTCTCCTCTTCCACAGAGTTCCCTAAGCCCTGAGGGGAGGGGATTGATGGAGACATCCCATTTAGGGCTGTGTCCCAAGGTCTCTCACTCTCACCACAATGTCCATTTGTGGGTCTCTATATTTGTCCCCATCTCCTCCTGCAAGAGGAAGTTTCTCTGATGATGGCTGAGTGAGACACTGATATACAAATATTGTAGAATATCACTGGATGTTATTTTATTATGTTTCTTTACCACAGTGGTATTTTGTATTCCCATAGACCCATGGCCCTCCTAATCTCGGATCTTGGCAACCTGAGCAGTGTCAGACATGGAGTCCATGTTTTCTTGAATAGATTCTAGAGATCAAGCTTGGGTCACTATGGTTTCAGAGCAGTACAAGCCACCCAATCCCTTCAATTTTCATTTCTGAAAAGAAGTGATGGCAGGCATGTTTTCCTTCATCTGTTGGCATGTTGTGTCTTTTTCAGGTTCTTTGCTCATTTTTTTGTTGATGTATTTGAGTTCCTTCTCTTGAGTGTCTGAGTTCCTTATAAATCAAGGACCATAACCCCATGTCAGATGTACAGTTTGAAAATATGTTTGTCCATTTCTTCGATGGTGCTTTATTCTGTTGTTTCCTTTGTTGCACAGAGGCTTATTCAATGGATGCAATTTGATTTTTCGAGTTTTTGCTATAATTGCATATTCCAAACATGCCACAAAGAAGGGAAAAATCTAACATTTCAGTGCATACAACGTTTGAAAACACCTTTTAGATTTGCTTGGGAAGACACTGGGCATTCTGTCTCCTATCTGCTTTCTCTACTTTATCACCTTTTTGCTTGGGCTTATGTTAAAGTTTGCTCTTTATGATCAGTTGGCCTTGGGAAGCAGAGGCTAAAAGACAGTGGGCACCTGGGAGTCCATTATGTAACTGACGTAATGGTCCGTGCATATGTTATGGTCATGACAAGAGACAAAGTATTTTAAAGTAATATATTTGTGCTTTCAGACTATTGGAACAATGGGCCCCACCTAAATTAAAATTCCCCCAGGAATCACAGGCCCAGGGAAGAGATAATCTGAGGCTTTGGTATCAGCTGAAAGAGAAACTTGACTACCAAGAAGATAATTCACACTTCTTCACAGCATTCTGCCAGCTTAGCAGACCAGCTTGCTGGGACAGAGGGGAGCCAAGACACAGGGTGGGTCAATGAGGGGTTAGACACACTTTTACCAGGAATGATGAGTAATACATAATTCTTGCCTTCCATTCAAACAGCAATTGTATGTCAGGACCATGCAGATGGACTTGTGGGGGCTGAGGGGACTCCTGGACCCCTTTGCTTCTCTTTACTTGTTCTTCTTTCAATAAGGTCACAGAGAATAAGGCTTTTCCCCCTGCCTTTCCCAGATCTTGTCTGCTTAACTGCTGGCTTAGAGCTGGGTGGCCAAGCACGCTGAGACTGCCAGTAACACACAGACAAAAGGCCTGCAAGGTGAATAAGCCACATATGAAGAAAGAGAATGCAGCCACATGCTCGAGAGTTTCCATTAATTCCAGCCTCAGGAATCCAAGGTTAAACTGGTCTTTTGAGTAGAACACATTAATTGCAAACCCAAGCACTTATTAGATGGTTTTTCTCAACTGATCAAAAATTTAGAGGGCTGGGAAGAGTCTTTGTCTATTTCCATTCTAAGGGACACGGAGAGAGAATATAATGGGAGAATTTAACTCAGCATGATACAAAAATGAAAGAGTCTATCTCAATGAGTGGTGCATAAAGTTGAAGGAGGAGGCAGGAGCCACTGTATAAGCAAGATGGAGCCGTGGAAATTACATTTTACCATCTGATTGCTTTAAGGACTGTGGCTGATTCTGATAGTGCTGACCACTTTTTACTTATTCCTGAAAGAGAGCCAACAGAGCAAGAGGAAACAGCCCTGAGCTTCAAAATAACAGATTTTGAATGCAGAGGACAGAGATACTTAAGGACACCTTGCAGTCAGCCACCCACTGGGCATGATTCCCAGGCATCAGCAACAAGGAGCAAGGGACTGAGCTGAACAAAATGGCCCAGGCCACCAGTCCAGAGTCACTCATCAACCCCAGGGTACCGGGGGTGATAGTGGCTTGGGAGAATTAAAACACTGTAGAACTTGACTCTGAATGAAAATCCAAATTTCATCTTCATTCAAGGATACAGGGATAATATCTTCATCTCACAGTGTTCCAGCTAAAGTCCTTTCTGTGCCCACTTTCTTTTTTTTCATGTTTATTTATTACTTCAGGTTACATCTCCATCACAGTGCTCTCTTTCCACACTTCCTAGTCCCACCCTCCCACCCTCTACCCTCTATCCTTTCCATCCCACTCCTCTGGAGTGGAGTGTCCCTACATAACAGTCCCCCACCCCTGTTCAGCAGTCATATGAGGGCCAAGAGCCTCCTCATATACTGGAGGCCTCCAAGCAGCACTAGGGAAAAGCGTCTCATTAACAGGTAACAAATTCTATGTTCCTGTTCCCTTTGGTGCATTGGTTGTAGTATAGTTATCCTGTACTATTTGGCAAAAATCCAATTATAAGTGAATAGATGCCATGTGCATCCTTCTGAATCTGGGTTAGCTCACTCAGGATGAGCTTCTCTAGTTCCACCCATTTGGCTGAAAATAGCATGATTTCGTTGTTTCTGATGGCTGAGTAGTATTCCATTGTGTAGATGTGCCACAGTTTTTTTTTTTTTATCCATTCCTCAGTTGAGGGACATCTGGGTTGTTTCCAGTTTCTAATTATTACAAATAAAGCTGCTATGAACATAGATGAGGAAATGTCCTTGTGGTTTGGTGAGGAATCATTTGGATGTATACCCAGAAGTAGTATGGCTGGGTCTTGAGGTAAAGCTATTCCAAGATTTCTAAGATATCGCCAGACTGATTTCCACAGTGGTTGTACAAGCTTGCACTCCCACCAGCAATGGAGGAGTGTTCCCCTTTCCCTACAACACCTCCAGAATGTGCTGTCATTTGAGGGTTTTTTTGGTTTGGTTTTTTGTTGTTGTTGTTTGTTTTTTAATACAAGCCCTTTATTCTTTTTTTAAATGTTTATTTACTACTTCAGGTTACTCCATCACAGTGCCCTCTTTTCACCTCTCCCATTCCTGCCCTCCCATCTCCCTTCATCCCTTCCATCTTGTTTTTGATTTTAGTCATTCTGACAGGTGTGAGATGGAATCTCAGAGTCATCTTGAGTTGCATTTCTCTGATGATTAAGGATGTTGAGCATTTCTTCAAGTGTCTCTCAGCCATTAGGGATTCCTCCTTTGTGAATTCTCTGTTTAGCTCTGTTCCCCATTTTTGATTGGGTTATTTGGTTTCTTGGCATTTAATTTTTTGAGTTCTTTGTAAATTTTGGATATTAGCCCTCTGTCAGATGTGGGGTTGGTGAAGATCTTTTCCCAATCTGTAGGCTGCTGTTTTGTTCAAATGACAGTGTCTTTTGCCTTACAGAAGTTTTTCAGTTTCATGAGGTCCCATTTATTGATTGTTGATCTCAGGTCCTGAGCTGTTGGTGTTCTGTTCAGGAAGTTGTCACCTGTGCCAATGAGTTCGAGGGTTCCCCCATTTTCTCTTCTAATAGATTTAGTGTGTCTAGCCTTATATAAGGTCTTTGATCCACTTGGACTTAAGTTTTGTGCAAGATGATAAGTATGGGTCTAATTTCATTCTTTTACATGTTGACATCCAGTTAGATCATCACCATTTGTTGAAGACGCTGTCCTTGTTCCATTGTACGGTTTTGGCTTCTTTGTCAAAAATTAAGTGACCATAGGTGTGTGGGTTCATTTCTGGGTCTTCAATTTGATTCCATTGATCCACTGGTCTGTTTCTATAACAGTACCATGCTGTTTTTATTAGTATTGCTCTGTAGTACAGCTTGAAATCTGAGATGGTGAAACCTCTAGATGTTTTTTTTTTTTATTGTACAGAATTAATATAGCTATTC
Source organism: Lophiomys imhausi (assembly GCA_907164525.1). Taxonomy (NCBI): domain Eukaryota; kingdom Metazoa; phylum Chordata; class Mammalia; order Rodentia; family Muridae; genus Lophiomys; species Lophiomys imhausi. The sequence continues at coordinate 6,582,655 of CAJQZJ010003646.1, read as the reverse complement.
TGGGTTTTTTGTTATTCCATATGAAGTTGAGAATTGCTTTTTCCAGGTCTATAAAGAATTGTAGTAGTATATTGATAGGAATTGCATTGAATCTGTATATTGCTTTTGGCAGGATGGCCGTTTTTATTATGTTGATCCTACCTACTGTCCTCCTCTAACCCTCCCATTCCTTACAGCATAATCTGGGAGTAATTTCTGAATAAATACCTGCTCCAGAAACTGGCTTCTGTACTTTGTTTGAAGAAAATCTGATCTAAGTTACCACCAATGAAATAATAAGGACAATATCATCAGGAACCTCAAAAATGGGTTTAGGATGTAGCTCAGTTGATTGACTCCTCACCTAGCATACATGTATCACTGGACTCAGCCCTGAGCACCCCCAGAACTGGGTGTGTATATGGGTGCATTCCTGAAATTCTAGCATTCAGAAGGTAAAGATGGGAGAAGTGAAAGTCCAAGGAAATCCTCAACTACATGGCAAGGTTGAGTCGAAGACCCTGTCTCCCACAAACAAAGAAGAAAACACAAGTACCTCAAACACAATGGCAGCTTCCTACTACCTAGTGCTTCATATGGCTACATACTACCCTAGGAGCTTTGTGATAATTGTCTCCTTTGGTAACTGCTATTATTAAACCCATTTTGCAACTCAGAAAACAGACACTTGATGAAAACTAACAAACAATAGCGAAAAGAAAACTCACCCCAAGTCCAAAATCATACAGCTACTAAACTATGAAATGAGAAACTGGGGAGGTCAGACCACAGAGTCTGAGCTCTTGGCCTCTCTCCTATTGTGCCCTAAATCTTAATAGATTTCATGCCCACGTGATTTTCAAACTTAATCTATATACCATGAAGTTTCTCATTTTAAAGACCTGAAAAATGCTTCTGTAAGTGCTCATCAGACTGAGCCTTGGGGGCTAAAGGAAGCATGAAGGAGAACCATGGTCCAAAAATGCACTGTGGCCCAGTTTGTTTATAGAGTGCTGTGGGCAGTGTGGCAAGGAACACACACACTGACACCTGAGCAGAGCTCAGAATGCAGGAACTGAGAGCATCATGGACAGACTACCCCCATACCCCCTAGTTTATAGACCAGCTGAAGGGAAACACATGTTACCGAGCTGTGGTTACTTGGGGCCCTGGTTGGTCATGAGAACTCAAACTTGACACTTTGAACAACACAAGAGTAGAAGTCATGATATCACCCCTCCCCTTACCCTGCTCCTTGGGAGCCATAGCTGTCCTTGGCCCTTTAGTAAGGAGACTCTCAGTGTGGATTCATCAGACAATAGCCAGGATGAAGGAAGAGGCTAGCAAAGGCTACCCAGGGAGTCACTGTGCCCTTGGCAACAGCATGAAGCAGTTGTAATACAGAGCACAAAGAGGAGACAAGAAAGTAGTCTTGGGTTTTTTCAGAGTGCAAATGGCCTGCTTACAAAGCCACAGACATTGTCTGGCCTCAAGATGCCTTTATGCAAAATTCAATTGCCTATTCTTTGACTTTTACGTAACTCTGCTCTTTTCAGGGAATCCACAAAAAGGTGGTTTCTGGAGTGAGTGATTTAAGAATCACTTCAGTTGGGAATTGGTAGAAAAAGTAGAAAGCAGGGCTTTGGAGGAAGAAGGGGCAATTCAAAAGCAGGACCAATGTAGAAAATTGGGCAATAAAACCTGGAAAGAGAATAGAGCCCAGATGAGATTCAACAGTAGTCAGCTTAGGCTATCCCCACACCAGGATTCATTGAGGGATGTTGCAAGCTCTCATGTTACAGGTACAAAACAAAGTTTTATACCCCATGACCTGGTAGTAACATATGGTAGAATTAAACTTTTTTCTTTTTGGCCATTTTTTGTTTGAATGGTGGCATTTTAGATACTGTGTGTGTGTGTGTGTGTGTGTGTGTGTGTGTGTGTGTGTGTGTGTGTGTGTACAGGCACCAAGGCATGGTTTGGGATCAGAGGACAATTTTCAGAATGCATCCTTCCTTTTACCATTGGGTCCCAGAAGTGGAGTTTGGGTCCTCGGGGCCTGCTTTCTTTATTCTTAGTTTCTCTCCTCGTGTATTTAAACTTGCAACACTGTGGAGTAGCTCCGCTCAGCTGGCTCCTCTCATCTATGGAACCTCTGCTTGGGCCACTCTTCATGGCATTGTTTCCCATTGCTCAAAGAAACACAAGGTGACACGAAACTAAAGACACTGAACTATATCTCTATGCCTGGTGAGAGGAGAAAGACAGTGGTTTGAGGCAGTTGACACTTGACAAAAAAAAAAATATGTAAGAGAAACTCAAAAATCTACTTTACTCTGGATGCAGAGACCAAAGAAAGTACTGGTGGTGGGAGGCAGAGAGATTGAGTAGATATCTGCTACAAAATTCCATTGAAATCCCAAAGGATTTCATTAGATATGTAGAAGATAACCTAGACACAGGGAGGACAAACCTTGATTGCTGCTCATTTCAGGCAATGACATAAAGCAATACAATGTCAGAGCACATATGTCCCTGGTGAGCCATGCTAGATTTATTATCAAAATATTGCAGCACACCTGTACTGGCTATATGGCACCTTATACCCAGCTCTCTCTTCTCTCACCTCCTTCTAACCAGGGACCCCAGAGACCACAGGTCTTCCCCAGGACCCAGCAGTGAGAAGCAGACACTCAGACCAACTCAGGCCAGCATCCATCCAGAATCTGTGTCCAGATGACTAGAGATCTGAGATCATCCAGACAAGTAAGAGCTGCAGAGTAGAAATGGACAGAGGGCAACTATAACTCATTTGCAAAAACACAATATGTTTCAAAGGAAATTCTGATCTCTTCTCAGTTTAAAGTTTCCCCAGTCTGAGATTTTCAGGAATCTGATCTTTGGGGCTGTAAAGACAAAAATTCTACCTCAAAGTTTCACTGAAGGTGAGGACTCGGTTAGTTTTGTTTGTGCAAGCCACTCATGAGATAGGCATTGTTCACAATTCACAATGAGCCACATGAATGTCCCTGTTTCCTTTTTGGTGCTCAGAACATCCAGGCCATCCACAATTGTCCAGAATTCACACTCAATCAACCCTACATTGGCATAATGTAAACTTTTAAAAAATGAACGAACAAACAAACAAACAAAACCTCCCAAAGAAAGAGCTGGAGAGGAGCGAAGATGGCGGCGACCTACACTGACGCATTCTGAACGCGGGGAAAAAAGAGCCTTAAAAAACACAGAGTTACTGGGCACTGTGCAAAAACCGGAGGGGCTAGACCCCCCCCCCCCGGAACACTCACAGCTCCCAAGGGACTGTTAAAAGTCCCAGGGCAAGGCTCTCCCCATCTCTCACAGACACGGAGGCCACTAAACCGGGGATTCCGGAACTCCCATTTGGTGAGGCGCCTGGTAAGATCGATCCCAACTTACAGCAGGCAGAATCAGGGTCCACTTGGCCATAGATCGCTGTCCTATTGGGCTCCCCACACATCAGGTTGAACTTATACCCACTTAGAAAAGGTTGCGAGATAGTGGAAGCCTTAGCAAGGAACAAACAGGGGGCTCAGCGGGTGGTCCGCAGCCACTCGTGAAGCGGAGGGCGGGAGGTTCCGAGAGAGCACAGGAAGCTGGGAACACAAAGGCAGGCAGTCACCATAGCGCAGCTGGGGAGGGAGCACGGCACGGCTGGCAGGGCCAAATCCCCGCCAGTCCACGGCAGGTCATCTGGGGAGAGAGACAGGCGTGGGTGGGGCCAGGGGTCCGTGCACCCACGACGGAGCTGCTGGGACGAGAGGTGCACTCAGGCAGCCGGAGGATCCGGGGCTTGGGGTACCCACGGGACCCGTGGCGGCGCAGATAGGAAGGGAATCAGGCACAGGGTCCAGCCCTGTGGCGAGAAGACTAGAGAGAAACCAGAAATCGGGACCATAGCTGTATCCTGGAAAATCCAGACATATCAGGTGTGGAGCCAGACCCTGTCAGCCTCCGGGACGACAAACAAAGCCCACAGAATCTGTGCCTGGGCAAACAGGCCCATACCATCAGAACCATTACAGGCTGATAACTCAGAGTGCAACACAGAGAAGTCTGAATTGGGAGCAGTGAAACAATCCTGGTCCATTACTCACAACCTGGGAACAGGCTGCACCAGATCACAGTGCCTCTGGCCATTAAAATCACAGTGACCTTGAAATCCCCCTGTAAGCAAGGACAGATAGCCAAGTGACTCGTCCCCTGCACCAAATCATCCACTGTGGTTCCAAGCACAGAAAACAGACAGCTAAATGCATCCAATGGCGAAAGGTCAAAAAAAAAAATAGAAATCAAGGAATTATGACTCCAACAAAGCAGAACCACCCTAGCTCATCCAATTCGGATGACCACACACCAACAGAAACACATGAAAACATTGACAGTTCTGCAGTATGGAAAGTGATAGAGTCCCTGCAAGAAGAACTTAAATCTATGAAGGAATTCAAAGAAACCACAATTCTACAAATCAAAACAAGGAACAACACCATTAAAGAGCTCCAAGCCAAGGTGACAGAGCTTGAACAGGAAAAGGAAAAAGCCATGCAAGATTTTCATACAAAAACAAGCAAGCTGGAGAAGGAAATGTACAAAACGAACAAAACCATACAAGACATGAAAATAGAAATAGAAACAATAAAGAAAACACAGTCAGAGTTAAAAGAGGAAGTGGAGAACCAAGGGAAGAGAACAGGAACTACGGATGTGAGTATCAACAATAGGATGCAAGAGATGGAAGACAGGATCTCAGGCATGGAAGATTCAGTGGAAGAAATCAGTACAACATCCAAAGAAAATGAGAAGGCTAAAAAATCTCTCACCCACAACATCCAAGAAATCAAGGACTCAATGAAAAGACGGAACCTAAGAATTATAGGTATAGAGGAAAGAGAAGACTCCCGACTCCAAGGTCCAGGAAATATCTTCAACAAAATCATAGAGGAAAACTTCCCAAACCTGAAAAAAGAGATGCCAATAAAAATCCAAGAGGCATACAGAACACCAAACAGATTAGACCAGAAAAGAAACTCCTCTCGCCACATAATAATTGAAACCCCAAATGTACAGAACAAAGAAAGAATATTAAAAGCTGTAACAGAAAAAGGTCAAGTCACATACAATGGCAGACCCATCAGAATTACACCTGACTTCTCCCCAGAAACGATAAAAGCTAGAAGGGCCTAGTCAGATATACTACAAGTCCTAAGAGATCATAGATGCCCAGCCAGAATACTTTACCCAGCAAAACTCTCTATCAACATAGATGGAGAAAACAAGATATTCCATGACAAAATTAAATTTAAGCAATATCTACCCACAAACCCAGCCCTACAGAAAATCCTAGAAGGAAAATCCCAACCCAGAGAAGAAAACTCCACCCAAGAACACAAAGGGAATAGAAAACCCATCAGCAACTAAACCAAAAGAGGAACAGAACCACCGCCTATACCAAACTAATGGGAAATAACAACCCCAGGTCACTAATATCCATCAACATCAATGGACTCAACTCCCCAATAAAAAGACATAGGTTTACAGAGTGGATCCGCAAGCAAGACCCTTCCATATGCTGTATACAAGAGACACATCTAACTACAAAAGATAGACACTGCCTCAGAGTAAAGGGCTGGGAAAAGGTTTTCCAAGCAAATGGACCCAGGAAGCAAGCTGGAGTAGCCATCCTAATATCAAACAAAACAGACTTCCAACTGAAGTTAATGAAGAAAGACAAAGAAGGGCACTACATACTCATTAAAGGGAATATTCATCAAGAGGAAATTTCAATATTGAACATCTATGCCCCAAATACAAAGGCACCTACTTTCGTAAAAGAAACACTTCTAAAACTTAAAGCGCACGTCGATCACAACACATTAGTAGTGGGAGACTTCAACACCCCACTCACAACAAAGGACAGATCATCAAGACAGAAGACAAACAGAGAAATATTGAGTCTAACAGAGATCATGAAACAAATGGACCTAACAGATATCTACAGAACGTTTCACCCAAACACAAAGGAATACACCTTTTTCTCAGCACCCCACAGAACCTTCTCCAAAATCGACCACATAATTGGTCACAAAGATAGTCTCAGTAGATACAAGAAAATTGAAATAACACCTTGTATCTTATCAGACCACCACAGAATAAAGCTGGTCTTCAACAGTAAAAGAATCAACAGAAAGCCTACACACACATGGAAATTGAACAGCTCCTTACTGGATGACCACTGGGTCAGGGAAGAAATAAGGAAGGAAATCAAAGACTTCTTAAAATCCAACGACAATGAAGACACAACATACCCAAACCTAGGGGATACATTGAAAGCTGTGCTACGAGGAAAGTTCATAGCACTAAGTGCTTTCAAAAAGAAAATTGTGACAGCTCATATTAGTGAACTAACAGCTAAGCTGGGTGAATTGGAAAAAAAAGAAACAAACACTCCCAAGAAGAGCAGAAGGCAGGAAATCATCAAACTTAGGGCTGAAATCAACAACTTAGAATCAAAAAGAACTATACAAAGAATCAATGAAACCAAGAGGTGGTTCTTTGAGAAAATCAACAAAATAGACAGACCCCTAGCCAAATTAACTAAAAGGCAAAGGGAAAGAACCGAAATCAACAAAATCAGAAATGAAAAGGGAGAAATAACAACAGATATTAAGGAGGTCCAGAAAATATTCGGGCATTACTTTAAAAATCTATATTCCACTAAATTTGAAAACCTAAGCGAAATGGACAATTTCCTCGATAAATTCCACCTAATACATTTTTTTTAAAAAAAAGAAGCCACTCTGCATGCAAGAGCATGCCACACAGATGTTTTGACACACTTTGACTCAAATAAATCACACATAAATTCCACTCTAAAGGTAGAGGAAACCTGAAGAACAGACTCTCCCAGATATTGAGCTGAAATAGTTGAAATATCCAAGATAATTCTGATTAGTATTGTGAAAATCAGTTAAGAGGGAATTTAAGGCCTCAGACTCAGATATGTCTGCCTCTGCCTTGCAAATGCTAGGATTAAAGGTGTGGACCTCCATTCCTTATCTTATCTTAGCTTGCTTAAGAGAAAGGCGTGGTGGCGCACGCCTTTAATCCCAACACTCAGGGAGGCAGAGGCAGGTGGATCTCTGTGAGTTTGAAGCCTGCTGGTCTACAAAGTGAGTCCAGAACAGCCAGGCTGTTACACAGAGAAACCCTGTCTCAAAAAACCAGAGAGAGAGAGAGAGAGAGAGAGAGAGAGAGAGAGAGAGAGAGAGA
>CAJQZJ010003646.1:6534505-6549562 GCA_907164525.1 Lophiomys imhausi | reverse complement strand
TTACTGTTATAAGAGAAGGAACCAGCTGTTGGACTGAAAGGGGAAACTTCTGGAGGGAAGAGGGTGGAAGGGCGGGATAGGAAGGGGGAATAGGGAGGGGTTTGTTACTGAGATGTAACTTGAAGAAAAAAAAATAAAGTATTTAATTAAAATTAAAAAAAAAGAAAGAGCTGGAGAGATGGCTTAGTGGTGAAGGGCACTTGTTGCTGCTGAAGAGGGCTAGAGTTCAGTTTTCAGCATTTGTTATGGTGACTCAGAATCACATGTTAACTCCAGTTTCCATAGATCTGGTGCCCTCTTCTGGCTTCCACAGGTATGCATACATACATAGGGGTACACAGGAATTGAAAAACAAATAAACTAACAAAGTTCTCATGAAAGATTTCTGAGCCTCATTATCCAAGAACGTTTTCCACGTGTTTTTCTGCATGAGAAAATCCTCTCCTATGTTGACTTGTGATTCCAAACAGTTTCTTCTATACATTGAGCAAAGCAGAGGACCATGTGCTGAGGAATGACAGCAGCAATCATCTAGGACTTGGATGTGCCTCAACAACTGGCTGTTTCCCCTTGCCTTCAAAAGGTTTTTAGAGTGCCATGATCTGGTTATTCTGAATGAAATAAAGGAAGAAGAGATGAGGGAGAAGAAGAGAAAGAAGAAAACGAGAAATAGAGGAAAGGAGGGAGAGGAGGTGAGGGGAGGGAAGGAGGGAGAGAAGGAGGGAGGGAGAGACAGAGGGAAGAAGGGAGGTTTCCTTGACACTCCAGCTAAGTCACAGTCCCCAGTAAGTATAGTCCCCTGTGTCTGTGACTATAGTGGATAATCTCTCTGCTTCAGGCTCAGGAACTCAACTTATTTTTCCATATATTTTGTCTTACAAGAGACCACAGTTCCTACAGACTTGTAGCATCTGCCTGAAGATGCTACTCAAATCCCAGGGCCAATTCATGATCTCTGTAATAAATTATTTCTTTTTTGGTAATACCTTGTTTGGATTTTATTCTCTAAAACTATACTTTGGAGATGAGACAGTGGAATTTTAAAAGATATTACAAAATTAAAACGTCTGCCCGTTTCAGTTTCAAGGAACTAAAGCTGATCATCATCAAATTATGCTAATTTACTGTACAGTGTTTAATTAAGTCTTACCCCAGGCAATCTACTTCCAGGGTTTATTTTTACAGCTTAGAACTTTCAAACATGAAATTGTCTTTCAATTTAAATTTATATGTATTTTAAAAAACTATTCACTGAAGTTCATTAAGAGAAAAAAACATTTTATATCCTGTGCTTTCTCCAGCTTTAATTCCTTCTCTTCTTTATTCCCTCTCATTCTTTGCTTGTGTCTTTCAGGAAATTAGAAATCCCTTTCTCAAGATTCAATACAGTAGTCTGCCTTTATCTATGCAGGATTACCCCCAAGACCTCCAATGGGTGGATGCTAGACCTCCCACACACTATGATTTTATTATACCTGTACAACTTGATAAAGTTGAACTCACAAGTGAGGCACAGTAAAGGATCAGAATGGGACAACTGTGAGGATAGACTGTAGTCCCAGTGACAGGAATGTAGGCTCTCTGTCCTGATTTGCTTTCTATTTGTCTGATAAAACACCATGGCCAAATGCAACTTGGGGAGGAAAGGGTCTATTTCAGCTTCTATGTCCCAATTACAGTCCATCACCAAGTGAAGTCAGGGTAGGAATTCAAGTCAGGAACCTGCAGGTAAGAACTGAAGCAGAGGCCACAGAGGGGTGCCGCTTACTGCCTTCCTTCACATGGCTGGGCTCCCTCAGTCTGCTTTCTTATAGCTCTCAGGACCATTCGCCCAAGTGTGGCATCCCCCCTCAGTGAGTTGGGCCCTCCCACATCTACTCTCAAACAAGAAAATGTACCACAAGCTTGCTCATGGGCTAACGTGGCTGGGGGTGTCCTCTGTATTGAGTTTCCCACTTCTCAAATGACTCTGTCTTGTGTTGAATTGACATGAAACTAGCCATCATGCTTAAAACTTCCCCCATGTTATAGTTTAGTGTGTTTTAGGATCATGAGTAACAGTTGTAGCCTGAAACTTCAAAAAACTGAAACCACAGACAATAGGAGTTAAAATAGCCAATCCCAATCTCTCTCTCTCTCCATCCCTTTCTTCCTGCCTCCTCTCCTCTGCTCTCCTGTCTCTCTTTCTTTTGTGTGTGCATGTGTGTATGTGTGTGTGTGTGTGTGTGTGTGTGTGTGTGTGTGTAAGTACAGCACATGTATGTATGCATATTAATGGCCAGAGGTCCTCCCATGCCATTCCTCCTCAGACACTCCACCTCGTTGTTTGATGCAGGAATTGCCACTAGGCTCCAGGGCTCCTGATTACACTGGCTGGCCATCAAGTCCCAGTGATCTGTGCATCGATGGGATCACAGCAGCCTGGATTTTTGTGTGAGTCCTGGGATTGAATTAGAGGTCCACATGCTTGCCTGGCAAACCCCTTCTCTGATCCAAGCTGTCTCCCTAGCACTTGTAAATTTCTCTTTGAAATTTACACACATTGGGCAATTTCCAAGGTAGACTGTACTCAATCAAAACATAATTGACTGGGAAAAGGGAGGATTTCTTTTACTCAGAAAGTGACCATGACAGTAGAGGGCTACAACTGTACACATGGCCATAGCTAATGATTCTTACTGCTCAAAACTGTCAGGGAAGGACACACTGGTACCCTGAGGCTACCTCTTGGCACAGAATAGAATGGAAGGAGTTGCCATCTGCTTCCCTCCCCACCTACCTCCATGGGTTCCAGTCTTACCCTCTGTCAGCAGACAGGCAAAGAACTGTGCACTCTACACCTTTGTGTGTGTGTGTGTAAAACCCTCAGCTGCCAGGAGCTCCCAGGATCCCACTGAGCATGCTGTAGAGCCATTGAGCTAGCGGTGAACTCACTCCAGAGTACACCAAAGCTTGTGATAAATGCTGCTCTGAGCGTGGATTGCTTTTTCTGAACACTAACACATTTGTTTCAAATCCTGATGATAAGTAGGTTGATGTTTCAAATTTATTACTACTATTATTATTATTACTATCACTATTACTATTATTTGGGTTTTTTTTGAGACAGTTTTTTTTTTTTTTTTATGTAGCAGCCCTGGCTGTCCTGAACTCACTCTGTAAAGCTGGCTGGCCTCGAACTCACAAAGATCCACTAGCCTCTGCCTGTCAAGTGCAGAGATTAAAGGCATGTGCCACTACACCCAGCTCAAATTTTTTTGAGAAAAAATTCTATATCATAATTTTAATTTCCATGTTTTATATGCAGCCAATGATGGAGCATCGCATTCTGACAGACACAGTTCGGAGGTGGCATGGTATTAAAGGTGTTGGTCTTTCCCCATCGGTTCCTCTAGGACAGAAAACTCTTTCACTCTTTGTTCTGTGACATCTGTCCTTTCACAAGGGCGGAAGACCTCTCGTGAATCAAATCCACTCAACCTCCTGGAGCCTGTGCCCTAGGCAACTTCAAGGCGAACTCCTTAATGCCTGGCTAGCTCGTCCTGGGACGTTCCTTCCTACACTGTATAGGACTGCTTTGCATGGTCAGCAAAAGCAACATAAACCATGGCACATCACTGCTAAACATAGGTTTGGAAATATATCTCCCATCTTAGAGTTTCCCTCTCCTTCTCTGTTTATCTCACCTCTTCCCTGTCTCTGATCCCCCAACACCGTCACCTCTCTGATACTACTTGTATAGAAGGAAGCTAGCACAATGTCAGGTGACATGTAGGTTCTCGAAGGAGAAGTTCCAGGAAACATGCATCTGCATTAGTGAGTCTGGCAACAGATCCTTCTTCGGCTGAGAAACAGGCTCCTGCCAACACCTTTCTTGCAACCCCATGAAAGCCCTGCAACCAGAACCACCTTCCTCCCTGGAGCTGACTCAGAAACCATAAAATTAATGATGAAAGTTCATTGTTTTTTACGTTGTTAAATCCAGGGGAAATTGTGACATGACCATGGGAGCTAAAGGTGGGACTGTAGGTTATTTATGTCCTTTTCTATGTCTGTATCTCAACCCAGCACTGACTGGAAATAAAGTCACTCAGTTACTCAGGATAAAGGAACTCTTAACACAGCTAATTAGTTATTCTAAGAGATAGAAATGGTGGAGAAACTCAAAACAGAGAGGAAATCAAGAGATGAGAACCGCAGACTAAGCTGATGAAGAGAAGGGCTAATGTCAGTGGAGTCTAGAGGTCAGATAATTCTCTACCTCATTGCCCAGGACCATGTTCTGGAATGTTGGAAACAATCCTTATGTCACTACTGAACATGACTACCATTGGTGTCAAGTGGCTACTTACCACTTGACATGCAGCTGATAATATGATGTAAGAAGTACATTGTTTCATTTTATTTACATTAATTTAAAATCGTGTTCCTATTCATCACCTCATACAGTGTTGGTGACCACACATAGTGAAATTACAGAAACCACACCAGGATATTACTAGGAGCTTGAGATTTAGAAGATACATAACAGAAGGGAAAGTGGTTCCTAAAATCCATCATGCCTACCAAAACCCTACTTCTTCCCCCCTGCCCCAAGATGGGGTTTCTGTCCTGCACTCAATTTGTAGACCAGGCTGGCCTTGAACTCACAGAGATCCACCTGCCTCTGCCTCCTGAGTGCTGGAATTAAAGGCATGTGCCACCATGCCAAATGAAATATAATCCTACTTCTGCAATCTTCTCCTGATGGCTCCTGATTGGAGGAATATATAAGTAGATTGTTATCTTCTAGTATCCGATTCCCTGTGGGATACACAACAAAAAAAAGAGGTGCCGACTTTAAGAATGCATGCGCCCAGAAGATAACTTGAAATCTTGATGATCCCAAGGACAGCCTCGGACTTGCACTTTTCTCTATATGTTGCAAGCAAGCAATACTATCTTGTTTGGGGTTGCACAAAGTTCTGAACTGTTCGATAGCAGTTTATTACTTCTCCTGGAGGAAGAAGAAAGACTCATAAAACTGAGGATGCATAGGAAATATACAGCATCCAGGAAGTACATTAGACTTACAGGATTCAGGAACTCTACAAAACTTAGAAGTCTTATTTACCTATAACTCCTGCCCCATTGGTTATATAAGCAGTAGCAATTGGTGGAGAGAGGAGACTGTCATGTAATATTCAAAACCCCAAATGTACATAACAAAGAAAGTATATTGAGATATTTGGATGCATAAGAGAAAGATCAGGTCCCCATATTTTCTTTTTACTTTTAAATGAGTGTGACACATTCTCTAAAAGAACCTCAGGTAAGTTAATGCCCCTATACCTTTTTTTTTTAATGTCACATCAGCTACTGCATTTTCCATGAACAACTGTAAACTGCCTCTATTAGCTTTCTATTACTACATAATAAATTGCTACCTTTTTAAAGTCTTAAAACAACCCTCATTCATCACCTCATGGTTCTCAAAAGACATGAATTGAGGTACATCTCAGTTGGTTTCCCTGCTCAGAATCTGACAGACTATAATTGAGGTGCTGGCCAGAGCCACTCTGGTCTCATCTAGGGCTTAACTAGGAGAAAATCCACTTTGAAGCTCATTCAAGTGTTAGAAGAATCCATTTTCTTGCAGCTGTATGGTTAGAAACCCAAACTTCTTACTGGCAGTTAGAGGAAAGTTTGCCTTAAGTCCTATAGACATTCCTATATTTGACCCTTTCTGTGAACTGCTTACAGGAGGAATGTGTCATCCTTCAAGACCAGCAAAGCTGTTTTTGTTCCAGTCCACTAAGATCTTAGTGCTTTCAGTATTAGTCTCTGTGATCTTCCTGCCCTAGCCTTCTGCACATTGGGGCTGTAGGTGTGTGCCAGCACTCCTAACTTGAAAGACCCTTGTAGAGCAAAATGGAACACCCACATCATTTCCCATATACAACTTAACCCAGTCAAGGGACTGACATCCCATCACTTTTGCTATTGGTCAGGAGAAAGCTACAAGTTCTGCTTGTCCTTAATGGTACAGGATTAAACAAGGATTTTACTCACTGGAAGGCCACTTCTTCCAATCAGCAAGAAAAGAGATCTGTGTCTTACTCACGTGTAATATTTGTGTTTTTAAAGGCCATTGCAATATTTAGCTATTTTGAGCTGCTTAATAATTCCCTGCTTTGGAAAATCCGGTTTGTCATTTGTCTTTTGATAATGAGTTGGCACCCAGTGCCCATGGAGATGAAAAATACTGGGGCTGCAGCATGGCCCTGGAGACTATTGTCTACTTAGTACAAATGAAAGATAATGAAGAGACAGCCCAGGATCTGTGCAGACTCATCTACTTAGACAAAAGTCTAGGCACACAGGTGATTGAAAGTGATCTAAGGCAGATGTCAGACACACATGGATGTGTCACAGGTCAGGCTGAAGACAGGGTTTACTCTGAAGATGTGACACTTAAAAATGAAACAAAAGAGTTGTCAAGATTTTCAAGCTAAGAAATTTCACACCAAAATTCAGATTTATTATTCAAAATTATTTCATCTCTTGAAATCTCACTTGTCAGCTGGATGTGACTGCACCTGGCTCCTCTAAAGGAAGATACTCTTTCCAATCCATATATCCCCACCCCAAGCCCTCTGCTTTCAGGAAGATGCCCACCTCAGGTACCTCTACCCAATGATGGTATTGCAAGGGCTTCAGGAAGTAAGCCAAGATCTTTGGAAACAGAATAATCCAGTAAACCTCAGGATGTCACACAGGTAGCTGAATTCTATAAAATCTTTACATGTGAATGACTTTCATCAGAGAAGGGCTCTGCCATGAGTAAAGCCTGACAAATGTGGCATAGAAAGCCCAGAGACTTTGCAGAGGATCGCAGACACAGGTTGGAGGAAAGAACCAATTCTAAGCAGATGAATTAAAAAAGAATCTTGGGACATAGCCTCTCTGATGAAATTCCACTCACCACATGACTGAGGAAACACAAGAAGCAGGGATCACGCCTAGGTGATTCCCCAGCCACTCCCTGGGTAGGCTCTGTGGCAGGACACTTGGAAATGGAGATCACTGCTCCTTTCTCACTCCATGGAGACACAGAGCTTCATCCATCAAAGTAAACTAGCTACGAGTCTGGAGATGGCACTAAGCCCGCACCCTGACAGGCTCGTCAATTCCAAGAAGATCCAGAGAAGGATGGATATTTCACTTAATGCTTCAGCTGCAAGAATCCAAATTTCTTTCAAGAACTATTTGTCTGAGTCAAGACACTAAAGAGACTGTCTCTTGTTTCTCTTAAAATAGAACAGCACAATCGCATCTCAGACTAGCTGAAACCCAAGGATGCAAAGGTTCTAGAACAATTAGAAAAGAGATTCAGCTCCAAAGAGGAAGTTGCTATTTTATGACTTTTCTCAATGTGACAGCTAAAAGGAAAAATTAGTCAGTTCTTTGTCTGTACAAATCTCATGTCTCTGTAATCATCCAACAGCAGATTGAATTTTTTGGGGGGACGGGTGAGATGTTTGTCCTAAAATTTAGACTTATTGCTCATCAATATCTTCTAAATAACACAGCAGAATCTTGACAACTTGAAATATACCTACAAATCAGTAGGTGTCCACAAATACTTTAGAGGTGATTTTTAATGAATAGGAGCTGCATACATTTTATGCAAATGCTGTCTAGTTTTGCACAAGGGACTCTGAGCATCCTCAGATTCTGGCATCTATGATATCCTGAAATGAGTCATCTGTGGATACTAAGGGCTATGGTACTCTTTTCTTTCTGCCATTTTTTCCCACTGTGATGGACAGTCCTTGTTGTCAATTTGACTGGATCTGAAATTGACTAAGATAGTGGTTTCTGGGCATAGCTGTGAAGCATTTCCTTGATCAGGTTATTTGAATTGGGAGATCTGCCCTCAACGTGGGTTGCAGCTTCCTGCAGCACCTGAGGAATCCTTTGTTTTGTTTTACTTCTTGTCTCCTTGTCTCACCAGTGAGCTCAGTATCCCATTCCTGGGTGACCTCTGCTATGACTGCATTCCTTCCATGTTAGCATTACCATCTTCCCTGGGCTTCCTAGAGGATAGAGGATTCTCCAGGAATCCCCCAGGACGTGGTTAGGACGGCCAAGACTCATGGACTAAGTGGCTCCTGGGATTTCAGCCAGTCCAGTGTGAAGACACCTACTGTTGGGTTACCCCGACTGCAACATGTAACAGTCTAATAAATCTTCCTTATAAATATCCATTCTATAGATTATATTCATCTACAGAACCCTCACTAACACACCCACCTTCCTTAATTCTTAGCCATCCTCTATTCAGGCATAGGAAATGAAAACGTCTTATTGGTAAATCTATGAACAGGTTAAATTTCTGTGTACTTAACAAACATCAGTTACTATGGTGATTAGTTTGGAATTACTATCATCTGCTCTCATTCCTGGTTGCCTACTGAGGGATATGTTTTTGTTCTTGACTGGAAAACATGCCTGAGGCACATCATGATCTAGGGATCCTCTGTGCAGGTGGTGGGGTATGTTAGGCAACTGTAGAGGGCATCAGAAGTCAGGTGGTTGTGAAGAGAAGCTAGAGGCATGAATATCTGCCCTCCAGTCTCAGTGCTGTTCACACCAGGGGTAGTGCCAGCTGCCAAAAGTGGCACAGGCTTGCTTAGCCTTCAGGGCTCAGAAAGCTACAGCCTGTTACAGAAACACGTGACCTGAGGCTGGGAGATGGTTAAGTGGGGGAACAGCACTTGCCATTCAAGCAGGAGGACCTGAGTTCACACTCCCACCATCCACTCTAAAGGATGATGTGTTTGCATCTGTGACTGTACCGTCAGCTCTGCCGAGCTGAGACATAGGGATCGCCAGGGCTGTTAGTCACCAGCCTAGCTCTGGTTTCAGTGAAACTGTCAGGTGGACACATGCACATAGGTACATACGTATGTGCACACAGCATAATACACAACACACACACACACACACACACACACAAAACACATGACCTACAGTTATGATAGATGTGAGAGCAGTCCTGTATGGAAGAAGAGTAGAGCTGAGATGTGGGAGGAAGTTTGCCATCTTAGCTGCTGCCTCCACATCCCAATGTGGTTAGAAGACATCTTTAGTACCCAATGTTGTCATGGGAATCATAGCTTTCATCGGCTCTTTGCTCCAGTGCTTCACTCAGAACCTGCAAGGCTCCTTGTCGATATGAAGAGGACCCAAGAGGGTACTGAGAATGGAGCTCAGTACTCTTTATCAGAAGAGGAGGAGGGTTTTCAAACTCTTCAGGCTTAGCAGTTCATGTCTGTGTATGTGTGAGTGTGTGTGTGTGTGTGTGTGTGTGTGTGTGTGTATGCATGTGTGTGTGCATATGTGTGTGCGTGTGCACACACGCATGTGTGTGAAGACTGGGGGGGGGTCAATATCAGATGTCTTCCTCTCTCACTCCCTACTTTATTTTTTGAGGCAGGGTCTCTCAGTGAACCTGGAGCTCCCTGATTTGGCTAAGCTGGCTAAGCAGTGAGGTCCAAGGATTTTCTGTCTCTGCCTGCCTCCCCAGCACTGGGAAAAAGGCATGCCCAACTTTTCTGCATGGGTTCTGGAGGATCAAACTTAGGTCCTCATACTCATGCAACAAGAGTTTTACCAGCTGAGCCATCCCCCAGCTCCTCGCACTTCCTTTTGAAGTCACAGTTCTTCCTGGTAATGAAATAAAGTCACCTCTGAAGAACTTCTTCCAATCTCAGGACCCTTTCCTAGGGGACTGGAAGCAAAGGGAATCCCCCTTTCTTCTTCCTCCTTCCTTCTCTTCTTTACTTCCTTCCTTTCTTCCTCTCCTCCTTCCTGTTCTTCAGAGTCTCCCACAGAGACACAGAGTGTGGATTTTATGAGGTCAGGAGCAAATGTTCTTTGAGACATGAAGATCTCAGCTGGATAAATTTTTTAAATTAATGAATATTCAACTGATTTAATCAAGGATTCCAGGAAGAACAAAAGAAGTTCATGCTCAGGCACACATACCCATGAATGCAAAGGAACTGCTGAATCTAATGAGTTCAGGAAACGCTCCTCTTTGGACTCAGTCACTGACCCCTGACCATCTGCACCACACAAGTTCTTGCCGGGTAACCAGAAATGCTCCATTCTTTATGGGTCTCCTTTCAGTAAACATATTCCAACTCCTAAGAATGACCAAAATTTGATTGTACATCCTAATGATTCTGAACTAACGAGCAGACATTCCCTTCTTGAAGCCAGCCTCCCATCTTCCATCTGGGGTGGATTAAATGCAGACACTGCTGGGAAATAGCCTGTTCTGAAGCTCAGTTGCACAAGTTTGAAAGAGGAAAGATGAAGGTGGGGGAGCACATCTTTTTTTTTTTTTTTTTTAATGCTGCAGGGAGAGGAAATGAGCTGAAGACTGCTCCAACAGGTACAGGGCCTCCTGACATGCCCTAATGCACTCTTCTCAGACCTTCTCCTGTCAGGAACAAATAGAATCTCACACCCATCGGTCATCCTCTCCCTCTCTTTCCAGGTTTCCCAGCTACAGCCTCAGCAAACTGCTTATGGGAAATGCATTTGCAGCTGAGGACTACCCACTCAGTGGAGCGCTTGAGTAGCATACATGGATCCCTGTGACAGATCCTTAACCACACTTAAATCGAGCATGGTGGAGCATGCCTGCAATCCCAGCACTAAGGAAGACCCTCCTGGATACACAGTGCGTTTGAAGACAGCCGAGGGTACATGAGACCTTGACTCAAAGTAAAAAAACCAAATTTATGCCAAACATGTATGTACTTATTCCTTGTCATGATTATCTAATGTAAAAAAAGCAGATGTTACATTATATTGGATAAAAATATGCTAAAGGTGACTTACAGAATCCAGGAGGTTATGCATGAATTATAAACACTATATCATTTTATAAGATATCTGATCTTGGGTCTTGGAACCCTGGTTGAGGGTCTTAGCACTGCTCTCTCATGGATACAAAGGGACAATAGCATATTGTTCACATTAAGAATCACCTAGACCATAATTATTTATTAGACTTGGTGTACTTGAGGGAATTGTTTTCAAAATAAGAATTATTTGTTCTTCCTTACAACTGTAAACCTTGCTAATCTACTTAACACATGATTAATAAAAAGATGCTTTAAGGTAAAAGCAGATATGTGCTGTGCAGGGGACTAAGGAGAGAGCTGAGGAGATGACCGTGTGTGTGTGTGTGTGTGTGTGTGTGTGTGTGTGTGAGAGAGAGAGAGAGACAGAGAGAGACAGAGAGAGACAGAGAGAGAGACAGACAGACAGAGAGAGAGAGACCAACAGAGAAGAAGACAGGTTGAGACAAAGCACCTAGCAATATTCCTGTATACCAAAGATTTCATTTGTATTTTTATTTGTGTATGTCTGTAAGTGCATATGTATGCATGACTGCAGGTCAGGTGGGGATGTCAGGTCTCTTGAAGCTGCAGCTGGAGGATGTTGTGAGTATCATGATGTGGGTGCTGGGACCAAACCCGGGTCCTATGGAAGAGCAGCCCGTGCTCTCAACAGCAGAGCCATCTCTCCAGCCCCTGTTCCAATATTCTTAATCTTGGCAAAGGGACTGTGCAAACACAACTTAGTAACAAGTTTTCCCAAGAGCATTTGTGTATTTCACTTATGAAATTATAATCTGAATTAAAGTACTATCCTTAGGCCCTGATTTATGTGAGGGACCCTTTATACTTAGGCAGATTTCCTCAAATGTTAGTTGCAGAATGATACACATATTAGGTTCAATTTTCAGGTTACAAAACTAAAAACCATAAGTGGAACATAAGATTCACATGGAAACAGATGTATACAAATGGATTTGAACTATACATGAAATGACTAATTCTAGGGAGGAAATGAAGAAAGAGACAGTTTATAATAGGCTTCTGTGTTGTTAGAATTTATGAAAATACACGCTGTTTTTACTTTAATTGAGTAAATAAAATTAATATGTTTAGGGTAAAAGAGAATTTATTAAGCCACCCAGAATCTATGTTTTTATGGTTTATTGATGTTAACAGTCCATCCTCAAATGACTGACCTGTGTCCATTAAAATCAGCCACCAATCTTTGCAGCCCTATGCAGTGGTGGTTATTGTTCATTTAACATGTTTTTACTTTGTACTATGCTTCAAAACTGAAGCCAGTGAAAACCCAAAGGTATGAATTTTGTCCTGTTTTAATCTCTTATCCTACTTTCACTTATAACTCTGTCTAGCATGTAATGGCCACTTAGTACCTACTGGCTGAATCTAGTTCACTCTAAGCCTTCTTGGTAAGACAGAGATTTGATTCTTAGGAATGTTGGAAAGGATTTGGTCCATAGGCCTTGAGAAGTACAAATGTCTACTTACAATTTATACCTTCTGGTATTATTCAGTCCTCCCCCATAGTTCTACTTTTGAATTATGCAGAGATGGGGGGGGCAGGAAGGAGGTAGCACATTTAACCATTTGCCTCGCTGATCTTAAATGTGCTCTCTTTTCATCTTTTTCTACAGTCACTTTAAAAGCTATCTCAAAATGGCATATTATTAAGTTCACTACAGTAAAATGAGAATAAATTCAAAATAGAGAACATATTTTCACTAATATGGGCACAGCTATTTGCTCTATTTTTATTGATTAAAGTTTCATAAGTTGGAAACAAATCATGAAAAATATATGTACAGTTTACATAGATTAGGACTTATTTTGACATCAAAAATATACAGATATACAGACATGTTTTAGGGGCCTCTTCGTCTATGATAAATTGAACCCAATACACTTATGTCTCTTCACCTACTGAGAATGTTGTTATATTAAGAAATGAACAAAGATGCTATGTAAAAGCTAGAAATTCTAAGCAGTGGTAGCCATATGTAGCATAAATGAGACTGGAAGGAAAAATGAGATGATAAATTCACACCTGACCAGTGAATGAAAGGAATCCCAAGCCAGGTGTAAATGACAGTTTACAATATGACAAGAAAATGTTATACAGATGTTAGGATAATTTATTTGAGGACTAGTAATAGATAAACATATGTTTAGTTAATATCACTAAATAGAAGCCTGTATGTTGACTCATGTCTACAACCCTGGTAGGAGGCTGAGACAGGAGGATTATGGATTATAGGCCAGCCTAAGCTGTGTAGTGAGGTCCTGTCAAGAAGAAGAAAGGGAAGGATGGTGGAGGGATGAAGTGAGGGAAGGAGAAGAGAGGGAGAAAAGGAAAAACAGGAAATGACTAGGGAATACGAAGGTGGAAGGGAAGAAACAAGATTGTTTTAAGCAAAATATGGACTTTACTTTCTCTCAAATTCTCCTCTAGGAATGAAGGAAAGAGAAGTGTTCATAATTTACCATCCTGCAATAAAAGAATCAACATCCTTTTATGTTCTTATTTGAGTCCACATGCAGGGGCCCAAGAGATGGTTCAGCAGTTAACAGCCTTTATTCTCTGGTAGAATAACTGGGTTCCTGACACTCATGCTGGGTGGCCTATAACTGCCTGTAACTTCAGCTCAAGATGATCCAACACACTCTCTGGCTTCCATGTGTACACACACACACACACACACACACAGACAGAGAGAGAGAGAGAGAGAGAGACCCACAACGACACATACAACACAAGCATGCAAGTACCCCCCCCACACACACACACATTCACATACTAAAAATAAAATATTTCAAACTTAAATGCAATTTAAAATTTTATTGTACTTATTTACTTAGTGTGTGCACTGTGGTACATGTGAATTCCAAGAATCAAACTCAGGTCATCAGGCTTGTTGATAAATGTGTTTACCTACTAAGTCACCTCACTATCCCCTAGATATTTTTTAATTTTCAGGATGTCTACGTGAGGTTTCTGAGTGAAGATTATCTAAGTTTGTTTTCTATTACTGTGATGAAACTATGACCAAAAGCAGCATGGGAAAGAGAGGGTTTCTGTGGCTTATGTACTCCAGGTCACAGTCTGCTGTGGTAAATCGAAGCAGGGACCTGGAGGCAGAAACCCAAACAGAAGCAATGGAGAATCTATTTGATGGTTTACTCCTCAGGCTCCTCTAGCTACCTTTCTAATGTCTCCCAGGAGCACCTGTCCAGGAATGGCACAACCACAGTGGGCCTCCCACATCAATCATTAACTAAGAAAATGCCCCCACAGTATTTTCTCAACCTAAATTCTACTTCCCAGGTAACTCTTGCTTGTGTTGAGCTGGCAAAACCTAACCAGGACAGAGATAGAGGAACTGAGAGCTAACAGACAAATACTCTCTGAATCTTCCTTAATCCACATTCAAAACAAGGCCCTGAAAAAGGACAAAACCTTCCATATTGGGTATATGACCAAACAGAGGAGGACAATGGTCCCTGCCTACTGCCTACTGCCTGATGACCTCCAGCTTGTGGCCAGATGGAATGAGAGTCCATCTCACATGGAATAAGACAGAAGAGGGAGAATATGACACTGCATTCATGGCATTTTTTTTTGTTTTATACTTCTTTCTAAAGTTTTTTAATGTGTGAGAATGTACACATACATGTGCATGCACACACACACGCAGATACATAGCACACCCAGGTAGAGTCCAGGGGAAAACACAGGTGTCCTGCTCTAACACCCTCTGCTTTATTCCTAGAGACAGAGTCTCTCAGTAAACTTGGAGCTAAGCTGGGAGGGAACTTACTGGGCTTACAGTGGTCGCAATGCCTAGCAAGAAAGAGACTAGAGGAAAAATGGGAAAATAAATTCACACCTGACCAGAGAATGAAAGGACTCTCCCATCCCAGGCATAAATTATTGTTTACAATAAGGTAAAAAATTTTATATCAGGCTACACCTAACTTTTGTTTTAATGTTGGTGTTGGGGATTCAAACTCAGGTCTTCACATTTACACAGCAAGTGTCTTCTCAATGGAGCTATTTCTTTATGATATCTTTACCCTCCCCCCAATTTTCATGTGTGTGTGTGTGTGTGTGTGTGTGTGTGTGTGTGTGTGTGTGTGT
>CAJQZJ010003646.1:6519093-6534495 GCA_907164525.1 Lophiomys imhausi | reverse complement strand
TGTGTGTGTGTGTGTGTGTGTGTGTGTGTGTGTGTGTGTGTGTGTGTAGGGGGAGTATAGTTAGTTTTGTGGGTATATACACATGTTTTCATATGCTGGGGTACACATGTGGGTGGATTCATATGGGCCCAAGGCTGACTCCAGGAATCATCCTCAATTGTTCTTACACATTACTTTTTGAGGCAGGGCCTCTCAACCTACTTGGAAGTGGCTCATAGAAGTGGTTCTTTTGCTAGGGGGATCCCCCAGCTCTGAAATCACAGCCAGGCTTCCATGTTTGCTTGCTACTTCAGGGTGGCCTCCAGGGAGCTGAGCTCCACCCCTAACGCTTCTGCAGCAGCACTTGAGACACCAAGCCACCTTGGGCTCCTTGTGACACTCTTTGACTGCACTATTTGTTACCCAAACATTCTTACTACAAGAAGAAGAAACTCGCGAGACTCATCAGCTTTCTATCCATGCTTGGGTCATCACAAATGGTCTATGTTACACCCTGTGGTTGTAAATCTAACTCTGTGACAACAGCTCTTTCCTTGGAAGTCTGCTATGATGATGTTTTGTTTTGTTTGCCCGACAGTACTGGGTATTGAAACTGGTGCCTCATGCATTCAAAACCAGAGTGCAGTCTAAGCTACATCCTTAGCCCAAAGTCTGTTTTTCAAGCTGACCTACAACCTGTTTCATACTGATTTATATAGACTTAAAAAAAAAACCTTTTATTTTTCTCATTATCTCCTTTTCTAGTTCAGTGAGACAAACTGTGTAGCCTTCTTAGCTAAAATATTCCACCAAGGCATTGCTTCTCTTTCATATCCTAGAGGTAATTATATATAATACATTTTAAAAGAATATGTTAGTGTTTACAGAAAAAAAACAGCCACAAATAGAATAATAAAGCAAAGTATACACAAGAATAAACTAGATAAATAGCATCCAAACCATTAAATAAACAGAAAGAGGTCATACCACTTATGGCAGAGTAAAAACTATGGGATATCATGGAAACAGATCTCTGAACCCTAATTCACTGGTCATGGTTGGCCTCGCATTCTAGCCTCCTATTTTCTGGTTTACTGCTTGGTAGGACTGAGAGCCCTGAACCCGTTCTGCCAAAGTGCCTGATTCCTACAGCCTGCCCTTCCTGCAGGGTGAGAGACAGGCAGCCAGTGCCTGCTTCTCCTCAGCTTCCCTCCACGGCTAATCTTCGTGTACTGCTTCCTTCGTCCACCCTCCAGTGCACTCAGGAGCCATCTCTCGAATGCCACATCTGCTGGCCTTGAGTATAGAGACTATGTCTTCAGGATGAACAGTGACCTTTGTAGCTCCCAGGCTGAAAAGCACCAAATCGGGCAGATCTACTAGATAAAGCTGCCCCATCATTAGCAATCCACCCTCGACTGGCCTGCCCATCAGTTTTCATACATCAGCAACCCACAGTTTAGGGGGGAAAGAAAGGAGCCAACATTTCAGCTACCACCCACCACCTCCTGCTTGTCTGAGAAGATTATAGCAAGAGAGGTCATAGAGACTTAGTCACCTCCTCCTCCCCTTCCTCTCCTCTCCTTCTTCCTCCTCCTCTCCCTCCTCCTCTTCTTCCCCATCCTCTTCACCTTCTTCCTCCCCTTGCCCCTCTCCCTTCCTCCTGTGTGGTAGAAGTTGGAGCTTTTTGGTGAATTAGTAGGCAGTTCAGATTAGCATCTGGCAGCACATAAGGAGGAGCTTGATGTCCTTTTAACCTGCTGAAATGGACAAAGCCCAGTTGAGGCAAGATGATAGGCCCTGTTGAAGGGGCGTTGCTAAGAAACCACGCAAGCTGCACAGATGACATCGGTTTCCGTGAGAAGCAAAGATTCCCTTGGATATTTCGAGAGACTTTGTGGATCCTTGAGATGGACAAGGATAGTGAGATGATGGTATATGTAAGCCAGAAAGCTCCATGTGACGCTCTCTTCCTCCTGCCACCACTGACTAAGAAGTCATGCCAGAGAAGTGCACAGAAAGGTCTGCCATATTCAAACCATTAGCCTGTAATGGTCATAAACTGAAAGGCAGAGTCCAAGAAAGAAAGACTTTTCATTACAAGTTAGCCCGAGAAAGACCCTTTGCTGTATGTAATTCAACCTATTAAGGCTGGCAGCAAAGCGGGCGGCATTCTGAAGCTGCTCAGAGTAACTTCAGACTGTGAAGCATATGGAAAAAGCTGGCCTCAGTTTGATGGTTGGAACAGACTGACTTTATAAACTGGCCACAATTTGGTGGTTGAAATAAATTGTCCTTGCAAACAATCTTGAAAAGGGACTATCTGCCAGTACTGCCATAAACCAAGTCACCCTGCAAGGGCCTACTCTAAGAATACTAATGTCCTTTTAAAGAAAATTAAAATAGTGTTAGTTAGACGTTCTTAGATAGATATTAGAGTGTTCTTAGGTATTAGGGTGTTCTTAGACTATAGGTCTTAGATTATAGGTTTTAGGCTATAGGATATAGATGTTTTATTGATATTTGTTAAATATTAATAAATATGTGTTTTAAATAAGAATTTTCTGTTACACTCCTGTTCCTTTCTCCTCCTCCCCTTCCTTCCTCTTCCCCTTCTTTTCTTCTCTTTGTTCTGGTTATTTGTTTTCTTATTTGTATTCCTATACTATTGTTCTTGGTCTTAAAACATTACAAAAAAAATTCTCATCTTAGTTCTCACTAGTGTTAGCTAAGTTTTGTTGTTTTTTGTTTTGTTTTGTTTTCATTTCTTAACTGGATTTTTATTTTCCAATCTCTTGAGTCTGTCTCTTCACATGGCGGGGGGTTCTTTTTCTTTTCTTTAAACCTGTTTTTCTTTTATTTATTCCTTTCTTGTGCTCCTTCTTTGCTTTGTCATTAGTATTTTACCTTTAACCATCTTACAGTTTATTCTGAATTGTTTTAACTGGTTTCTATGGTAAGACAAGTTGGCAATGGCACAGCTGTTTTCAGCTGGACTTGCTTGCTTCTACGCCTGACTCAGTGCTGTGGTGAGAGCTATGTGTCTCATCCTCTCTGAGCACTGCTGAGGGAGGCTAGAGCCCTCAAAAGATGGTGTTTCACTAAGAAAGCCTGGGTGTAAAACCCAGAAGAGATATCTACAGCGACAGATGTGCAAATTACAGCATGAAGACATGGGACATATGAAGGAAATGATAGCACAACTCCTCTTGGCTGCTGGGTGACATTCAGAGGACTCTCTCCTTCTACCACTCAGACCTGAGTCTAATGTCACTGGCCTTAAAATCAAGTATCATTACCAGATGAGTCACCTTTCTGGCCTCTATCACATCTTTAAAGAAGTACTCACACCAGTGTTTCTCTAACTGTTTCATAAAACAATGAATTTAGAAGAAACGGTGTCCTTGCAAATCTATTCTGCATAGTCAGCGTTACAGGATATCTGAATTGGTTAAGAACACCAAACAAACACAGGTGAATTTCCTTAATGAACATACATGCCAAATTTTTCAGCAAAACAAAAATGTAATAAAACAAAAATATATCTTATGAAACCAAAATCAGATTGGCTTCATTCCAGGGGCTCAACATCTTAGATCAATACCCACAATGCAGCACTTTAACTCAAGGGAAATGCAGCTTGATCTCCAAGGTTGAAGAAAGGGCCTTAATTTTTTTAATTCATTATAACAGAATCTCTCAAGAAGTTAGTTATAGGGAGATCATACAGAAAAACAATAAAGGCTGTGTCTGCAGACAAGCCTGTAGCCAACACTATACTAAGTAGGAAAAAATGAGAGCAATTCATCTAAAACTAGGGAGAAGCTAATGAAACTCACTTTCTCTACTCCTTCACAATAGTGTTTGATTTCTCAGCCAAAGTAGTACTGCATGTGTGTATGTGTCTGTGTATTTGTGTCTGTGTGTGTTTGTGTGTGTGTGTAGGTGTGTGTATATGTGTGTGTGTATATATTTATGTGTGTATGTGTGTATGTGTATGTGTGTTTGTAGATGTGTTTGTGTGTGTGTATGTGTGTATATGTGTGTGTATATGTGTTTGTATATTTAGTGTGTATGTGTGTATGTGTGTGTGTGTTTTATGAGGTAGAAGCTACAAGTTGACACTGAATGTCTTCTTCAAACACTCTACTCTTTATTTGAGACCAGGTCTCTCACTGAGCCATCTGCTTCCTCTTCTTCCCCATCCCTGGTTCTTCACTTGGGTGTTAGGTACTGGAACTCAGGTCCTTGTGCTTGCAAAGTATGCACTTTACCAACTGATCCATCTTTCCAGCCCATTATAGGACACCAATATAAGACATGAGCTTGCCTTGCTTACAAACAAGGACATCCTTATGGAATGATTCGGACAGCACAGAAGAGGGCCACACCCTTGAGGATGGAGAAAACAGGATATACAACAAAACATTTGCAGTATCCTTATTTATGCACAACAGCTACTCATAAGAGCAAAGCCATCTTCCTGTTTCTGTCAAACCAGGACAGAGAACAAAGCTTCTTTCAAATATGAATGGCAGACGTTCATGAGTCTTACCACTGTCAGTTTCTACCCTAATTAGCATACCATCCTACAGTATAGAATTGCCTAGCTCATTTCATTCATATGCTAAACACTGTTCTGTTGAAACACTAACAAATATACTTCTGAAAACTATAAGTAAGTAATTCAACTTATGGGGTCATCAAAAAACAAAAGACTTGAAGGTAAAGGGGGGCAGTGTTTAGAAGAGGAAGTAGATCAGCTGAATGGAGTGGTGAGAGTAACATGGAATGAACATTACCAAAATACATTATATAGTTAAAGGTATGAAATGTTATTAAGAAAATTCCTTAGTATGTATAATTAAAATATGTTAATAGACAAAGCATAAAAACAACATAGTTTAAAAGAAAGAAGAACAAAGTGGAATATTTGTTATAACTACATCTCAAGAATATGGATAACTGGGGTTGGAAAGATGGCTCAGTGGTTAAGAGCACCGTGGTTCTTGCTGAGGACATAAGATCAGTTTCCAGCATCCACATGCCAGTTGACAACAACATGTAATGCAAGTTCCAGATGATCTGACACCCTCTTCTGGCCTCCACAAGCACTGAACACACATGTGAACATGCACACACTCATGTTCATACTCATGTATAAAATAAATCTTTTTAAAAAATGATATAAATGTCTTCATTTCCAGTAAGTTATCCTATGACCTTGCATTCTGTTGATAGTCTTTTAATATTACAAAGCCAAGAGATACATTACAAGAAAAAATATTAGCCCAAGAAAGAAATGACATCATTTGATGATGAAATTTTAACATCCCCAATAAAACCTGGGAAAGTCCTTCCAAAACTGGAAATATGATTTATAAAAGTATTACTGAGGACGCATTTCAATCAGCGGGAAGACAGATTGGACAACAGCAGAGATATACTCCTGCTGAAGGCAGTTTGTGAGGTGCAAGCCTATCTGGGCTTGCCCAGCAAAACAATAAATAACTCAGTACTGGAAATATAGACACTAGAATATTGGAGTCACCATACATGGGCAGGGCACGGAGCACTTATTGCTGGCGGGGAGACTGCACTCCCTCCTTACCGGATCCTTTCAGGAATACAGCTGGTGGTTTCAACCTCCAAACATAGGACCTCCTGAGTCTTCAGCGCCTGTGCAGGGGCTAGGCTTGGACACCCAGGAGCATACCAGCAGAGCCGATACATGGTAAGACTGAGGGACTCTCCCTGGGACATTCAGTATGGCAGCAGCAGCGCCTAGTGACTGGCTAAGGCAGTCTCTGGCAGCGGGATCTAGCTGGCAGGAGCCGAGCTTCCCTGAGCCCAAGCACACTGTGGGCAGAATACAGAACATAATTTGGAACTCCCTCCCCCCCATCCTACCCTCGCCTGACTACAGAGGGTCTGGTAGAAGTCCCTTCCAGGCAGGCTGCTTTGGAGCCTTGTGATACAGGCAGGGAAACAGTGAATCAGTGAATGAACTCCATATTTGATCTCCTGGCTCCACCCCCTCTGCCTTGCCCCTAAGCTGCCTCTCCCCAACCCCCACCCAACTCTCCCCACCCCTCCCACCCCCCCACCCCCACCCCACCCCGGTGAAGCAGGGCACAAAAGCAGGGACAGCACTGGTTCACAGAGTTTCAAACTGAGAGACTGGCTAGAAGACTCCTCTGAGAATGGGTTGAGAAGACCATAGCCACAGCCCTGACACAGTAGCTACAGGGGGTCTTGTGGAAGCCCCTGCCTATCCAGGCAGGCTGCACCAGAGCACTACAATTCTGGCAGGGAAAAGGTGCTGAGATTTGATGAGTGAATTCCATACTGGAACTATCTGCCTGTGCTCACTTCAGCAGGGCACTCAGTCTACAGACCCAGCTTAGTACATTCAGATCTCCTCCCAGAGCAATGAAATGGTCCTGGACTGGGGCGTGCTACCCAAGGGGGAAGGCAGCACCTGACCACAGAGCCTCTAACTGAGAGGCACCCTTCCCCTTTCCCCCTTCCCAGTCCAAGTACTGAAGACACTTTGCAAACCCACTGCCTACACTTTGGGAAGGCTCTCAGTCTACTGCCTCAGGTCTGGAGCAGTAAAGCAGTTCTAAATTGCATGCCGCCTGAGCAGGTGGTTTGCTCCGACCCAAAGAGCTTCTGACTGAGAGGCACAGGGTGATCCTGAAACCCCCCACCCTCCCAGAGAAGAGGGTGGAAGGACCACAACCAAGTCTTGATACCCTTGCTACATGGAAACTGCCAGAAGCCATGAAAGAGCAGGATAGCTATACTGAAGCACAGTGATTCTGGTGGAGAAAAGGCCGCTGAGCATCCCTGAATAAAACACTGTGGACAGGGTGTGAATTCCACACCAGATCTCCCTGACTGCACCTGCCTTGTCCCTCAGCTGAATATCTAGGCTACAACACAAGAGAGCTCTGACTCAGGAGCAGTGAAACAAACCCAGACCATTGCTCATTGCCTGGGTGATATGGGCTGTACCAGAACACAGTGTTTCTGGCTATAAGTCACACATTGAACCTGAGAACCTCCTGAGAGCAGCTTGGGAGGACTATGATCACAGTCCCAACACGTAAGCTGCAGGGGAGCTACAGCTCTAGCCAGCAGTCTGTGGCCTGAGAACCTTCACTGTCATTACTACGAAGACCAGTTGGATCTCAGGAACCTGCAGGTAGTAAAAACACATCACACCACAACCTCTGACCTGAGTTCCCAATTGGGACACAACAGGAAGGGGTGAGCTCTGGGAGACACACTGAGAACCAACCTCCACACAAGGCCCCAT
Organism: Lophiomys imhausi; assembly: GCA_907164525.1. Taxonomy (NCBI): domain Eukaryota; kingdom Metazoa; phylum Chordata; class Mammalia; order Rodentia; family Muridae; genus Lophiomys; species Lophiomys imhausi. The sequence continues at coordinate 6,527,192 of CAJQZJ010003646.1, read as the reverse complement.
ACAGCCAGTGGAGAGCTACAGATCACCAAGCTATATGACTTCTACACCAAAGCACCCTTCTTGTCACCAAGCCCAGAAGGTACCAGGAACAAACAGCTAAGAACAACCAGATGGCTAAATGGCTAAAGGTCAGTGAAACAACAGATCTGACAAAAGTCAGGGAAATATGACTCCAAAATTCAGCTATGTCAGGACAACAAGCCCTGATCACTCCACCACAGCTGAAACACATGAAAATGATGAAAAATCTATACTCTGGAAAGTGATAGAATCCTTTCAAGAAGAATTTATCTCTGAAGGAATTAAAAAATTCTTCAATTTTACAAATGAAAGCAATAGAGGATACCATTAGTGATCTCCAAGCCAAAGTGGCTCAACTTGAACAGGAAAGAGACAAGACAACAAGCAAATTGGATCAGTAAATGTCGAAAACAAATAAAATTGTTCAAGACTTGAAACTGGAAGTGGAAGTAATAAAGAAAACACAAACTAAGGTAATCCTGGAAAATCAAGGGAAGAGAAAGGAACTACAAACACGAGTATCAAAAATAGGATACAAGAGATGGAAGACAGAATCTCAGGCATGGAAGATTCGATTGAAGAAATCAGTACAACAAACAAAGAAAATGAGAAATCTAAAAAAGTTCTCACCCACAATATCCAAGAAATCAAGGACTCAATGAAAAGATGGAACCTAAGAATTATTGGCATAGAGGAAAGAGAAGACTCCCAACTTCAAGGTCCAGGAAACATCTTCAACAAAATCATAGAAGAAAACTTCTCAAACCTAAAGAAAGAGATGCCAATAAAATTCCAAGAGGCTTACAGAACACCAAACAGATTAGATCAGAAAAGAAACTCCTCTCACCACATAATAACTGAAACTCCAAATGTACAGAACAAAGAAAGAATATTAAAAGCTGTAAGAGAAAAAGGTCAAGTAACATATAATGGCAGACCCATCAGAATTACACCTGACTTCTCCTCAGAAACTTTAAAAGCCAGAAGGGCCTGGGCAGACATCCTACAAGCTCTAAGAGATCATAGGTGCCCAGCTAGTCTATAATATCCAGCAAAGCTCTCTATCAACATAGATGGAGAAAACAAGATATTCTATGACAAAATCAAATTTAAATAGTATCTACCCACAAATCCAGCCCTACAGAACATCCTAGAAGAAAAATTCCAACCCAGTGATGATAACTACATCCAAAAAAAACAGAGGAAGCAAAAACTCCACTGCCCCAAACCAAAAGAAACACACAATCAAAACCTACATCAAAATAACAGGAAATAACAACCTTTTATCATTAATATCTATCAACATCAATGGACTCAGCTCCCCAGTAAAAAGACACAGGCTCACAGAATGGATCTGCAAACAAGACCCAACATTTTGCTGCATACAAGAAACACATCTCTTTAACAAAGATAGAAGCTACCTCAGAGTAAAGGGCTGGGAAAAGGGTTTCCAAGCAAATGGGCCCAGGAAGCAAGCTGGAGTAGCCATCTTAATATTAAATAAAATTGACTTTCAACTGAAGTTAATCAAAAAAGATAGGGAAGGGCACTATATACTCATCAAAGGAAAAATTCATCAAGATGACATCTCAATACAGAATATCTATGCCCCAAATACAAGGTCACCCACATTTGTAAAAGAAAAATTTCTAAAGCTTAAAACTCACATTGATCCCCACACATTAGTAGTGGGAGACTTTAACACCCCATTCACAACAATGAACAGGTCATTGAGACAGAAACCAAAGGGAGAAATAATGAGACTAACAGAAGTCATGAACCAAATGGACCTAACAGATATCTACAGAACATTTCAATTGACAATTTTCTTGATAGATTCCACCTACCAAAGTTAAATCAAGATCAAGTTAACAGATTAAACAGCCCTATAACCCCCTAAGGAAATAGAAACAGTCATTAAAAATCTGGGCCAAATATGTATAAACTGGACATTGGGAAGGTATACTGGGCCATTTAACTCTCATAAATGTGGCATATTTATATCTGTTGTTTTGTATAATACTTACTGTTATAAGAGAAGGAACCATCTGTTGGACTGAAAGGGGAAACTTCTGGGGGGAAGAGGGTGGAAGGGAGGGATAGGAAGGGGGAATAGGGAGGGGTTTGTTACTGAGATGTAACTTGAAGAAAAAAAAATAAAGTATTTTAAAAAAAAATCTCAGTCAAACTGATTCCTAAATCACACAAAGACCCAACAAAGAAAGACAACTTCAGACCAATTTACCTCATGAACATAGATGCAAAAATACTTAATAATATACTGGCAAACCAAATCCAAAGACACATCAAAAGTATCATATACCATGATCAAGTAGGCTTTATCTCGGGAATGCATGGATGGTTCAACATATGAAAATCCATCAACATAATTCACCATATAAACAAGCTGAAAGGAAAAAAAAAAACATGATCATCTCATTAGAAGCTGAAAAAGCATTTGACAAAAATCCAAAACCCCTTCATCTAAAAGTCCTGGAGAGAATGGGCATACAAGGATCATACCTAGAAATAATAAAGGCAATATACAGCAAGCCAGTAGAAAACAACAAATTAAATGGAGAGAAGATTAAAACATTTCCTCTAAACTCAGGGATAACACAAGGATGCCCACTATCACCATATCTCTTCAACATAGTACTGGAAGTTCTTGCTAGAGCAATAAGACAACTAAAGGGGATCAAGGGGATACAAAGTGGAAATGAAGAAGTCAAATTATCCCTATTTGAAGACGATATGATAGTACACATAAGCAATCCCAAAAATTCCACCAGAGAACTCTTACAGCTGATAAACACCTTCAGCAAGGTGGCTGGATACAAAATTAATTCAAAAAATCAGAAACCCTTCTTTATACAACAAATAAATGGACTGAGAAAGCAGTTAGGGAAACAATACCCTTCACAATAGCCACAAAAAATATAAATACCTGGAAGTAACTTTAACCAAGTAAGTGAAATACCTGTATGTCAAGAACTTCAAGTCCTTGAAGAAAGAAATTGAAGAGGACATCAGAAGATGGAAAAAAATCTCCCAAGCTCATGGATAGGTAGGATCAACATAATAAAAATGACCATCCTCCCAAAAGCAATATACAGATTCAATGCAATTCCTTTCAAAATACCACCACAATTCTTTATAGACCTTGAAAAAGTAATTCTCAACATCATATGGAATAACACAAAACCCAGAATAGCTGAGTCAATCTTGTACAATTAAAAAAAAAAAATCTGGAGGCATCACCATCCCAGATTTCAAGCTATCCTCCAGATCAATAGTAATAGAAGCAGCATGGTACCAGTATAGAAACAGACCAGTTGATCAATAGAATCAAATTGAAGACCCAGAAATGAACCTACACACCTATGATCACTTAATTTTTGACAAAGAAGCCAAAATTGTATAGTGGAACAAGGACAGCATCTTCAACAAATGGTGCTGGTCCAACTGGATGTCCACATGTAAAAGAATGAAATAGACCCATACTTATCACCTTGTACAAAACTTAAGTCCAAGTGGATCAAAGACTTTAACATAAGGCCTGTCACACTAAATCTAATAGAAGAGAAAGTGGGAAAAAGCCTCGAACTCATTGTCACAGGTAACAACTTCCTGAACAGAACACGAACAGCTCAGGACCTAAGACCAACAATCAATAAATGGGACCTCATGAAACTGAAAAGCTTCTGTAAGACAAAAGACACTGTCATTCGAACAAAATGGCAGCCTACAGACTGGGAAAAAATCTTCACTAGCCCCACATTGGACAGAGGGCTAATATCCAAAATTTATAAAGAACTCAAGAAATTAAATGCCAAGAAACCAAATAACCCAATCAAAAAATGGGGGGCAGAGCTAAACATAGAATTCACAAAGGAAGAATTCCTAATGGCTGAGAGACACTTGAAGAAATGTTCAACATCCTTAATCATCAGAGAAATGCAATTCAAGAGGACTCTGAGATTCTATCTCACACCTGTCAGAATGGCTAAGATCAAGAACTCAAATGAGAGCACATGCTGGCAAGGTTGTGGAGAAAGGGGAACACACCTCCATTGCTGGTGGGAATGCAAACTTGTACAACCACTATGGAAATCAGTCTGGAAATATCTTAGAAAACTTGAAATAGCTCTACCTCAAGATCCAGCCATACCACTTCTGGGTATCCATTCAAATGATTCCTCACCAAATCACAAGGAAGTTTCCTCATCTATGTTTGTAGCAGCCTTTGAAACTAGAAACAACCCAGATGTCCCTCAACCGAGGAATGGATAAAACAAAAAAAAAAAAAAAAAACTGTGGTACATCTACACAATGGAATACTACTCAGCCATCAGAAACAACAAAATAGTGCAATTTGAAGCCAAATGGATGGAACTAGAGAAGCTCATCCTGAGTGAGCAAACCCAGGCTCAGAAGGATGCACATGGCATCTATTCACTTATAATCGGATTTCAGCCATATGGTACTGGATAACTATGCTACAGCCAATGCAACAAAGGGAACAGGAACATAAACTTTGTTACCTGTCAATGAGACACTTTGTCCTAGTGGTGCTGCCTTGTAGGCCCCCAGTGTATGAGGAGGCTCTTGGCCCTCATATGACTGCTGAACTGGGGCGGGGGACTGTTATGTAGGGACAATCCATTCCAGAGCAGTGGGATGGAAGGGAGAGGGAGTCAGGGTGGGAGGGTGGGGCTGGGAGGGGTGGAAAGAGGACACTGTGATAGAGATGTAACCTGAAGTAATAAGTAAACATAAAAAAGAATTACCATTCATATGTTCTCAGTCCTTCCTCACTCACGTCTGACACACATGTCACCACAGCTTTGTGGTATTCCTTTTTCGCCAAAGTCAGAGGTATTTTCTTTTCAAAATTTATTGTTTTCCTTGTTTTTCCCCTTGCATCTTTATCCTAGTGCTTCACATTTTTTCCGTAGTGATAACCACAGCACTGGGATTATAATTTGAAAAAGAACCCTGTCTACATTAAAACCCAGTACACCTTGGAGAATCATTGTTTGTCAGGAAACAATAAATTTCAGTGAGAGACAGAGACATGGCCATTTTCCAAGTGAAGCAAAAGATGCCCATATGTGGACATCTGAGATCCTAAAACATATACAAGAAAGGAATAATGTTCTACGTAATGCAGGTGCTTAATACATACTCATTAATTTGGACTGAAGCAAGTATACTGTGACTGAAATCATGTAGGCCCCCAGTGTATGAGGAGGCTCTTGGCCCTCATATGACTGCTGAACTGGGGCAGGGGACTGTTATGTAGGGACACTCCACTCCAGAGGAGTGGGATGGAAGGGATAGGGGGTAGAGGGTGGGAGGGCACCCTCTTTAATGAATTCTTTTAATGAATTCTTTCTGAAGCAGGGAAATAAATTTAATATGAGTTTTATTATTTACCAGTATTTTTAACATATATAAAAGTATCTCTAGGTCTCCACTATGGGAGTATTAAGCACATTTTCTTTCATGATAAATTACCCCAGTAAGTACTTGTTTTATTCTTCCATGCTGCTCAGAAGTGGGTGCAATATTAATTAAACGAAAATTCTGTGAGCTATTCAGCTTGTTTGAACAAAAGGTGGGAACTGAGGGGGTGGAGACTCTCACTGACCCCAATGGAAAACTCAAGTTCATGTGTGCAAATGGGAAAACAGGGGCTCATGGGATTTCATAGACTCAAAGAACAGGATCAAAAGCACTGGGTCCCCTTCTTTTCATACTGCATCCGCTTACCTCTATGGGCTACTTTTTTTTCTATTCGGTTCGAGAAATCAAATTCAAAGGCTAGAAGATAGTCAGCACTTTCAGAATTTACATTTCTATGTAAATGTTTCAACCCAGTGGGCCAAAATGCCTCAGAATATTCTGTGAAAGAAACAAGCCACGATAGGAAAAGACTGTGACATTCAGTATGAATTATTCCATCAAACTGTTAGGAAGAAGATTTTTTCTCAGTGAATTTCGGACAATCATACAAAAAGGATGAATGAATTTTGCTGAACATCAGACCAAAGGTCACCCCAGTCTTGTGCACATGTAGCTCATGGTTCAATATTTGCCTTCTGAAATGCAGCCTCAAGTAGCCCAGGCTTGCCTCCAACTCCCAATGTAGCTGAGCTGAGGGTGACCTTGGACTTCTGATAGTCCTACTTCTAGTTGCCAAGCTAAGGGAGCACAGGTGTTAACCACCAAGCCTGGTGGTTGCACTGCTGAGTATTCAACCTAGATCCCAATATGCTCTTCCAATTAAGTGGCATTCCTATCTTTCACTTCTATTCTTTTGTTTTGTTTCCTTTTTATTCTTTTGTCCTGCTTAGCCTGGAAACACACTACGCAGACCAAGCAGTCTGGCATTGAAATGCACAGAGATCTGCCTGCCTCTGCCTCCCACTAGCGGCAATTAAAAGCCTGCTGCAGAATATTTCCAAGTAGGAGCCCCAATTGAAGGCAGCACTGAACCTGGAGGTAAAGCTGTGTCCACACGGTAAGCAGGTCTCAGTGTTAGTGTCTCTGTGGAAACAAAGGCTCTGGTGTGGAGGTTTATCTCACATTGCAGATGTTACAGTCTTTCCCTAGGATTGTTCCTGATTATTGGAGGAGAAATTAGGAGGAAGCTAGTTCTTTTGACAGGCAGAACCTAAGGGGAAGGAGCAGTGGGAGCATGTAATTTTGCCACAGCATGTCCTTAAGACAGATGAGCTAGCACCTACTTCCATGTTCTTCTTACCTGAGACAAGAAAGCGCCAAGGCCTCCACAGATGTTTAGTGGGATCGTTCCAGACATGTTCAGTCAGCTGTGGTCCTAGACATGCTCAGTTCATGGCATGATACAAGCTGTGTTCCAATCAGTTCATGACACAAGCTGTGTTCCAATCAGCCCTTCTTTCTTCTTTTTTTTTTTTTTTTTTTCCTTTTCTTTTCTTTGGAGTAAACCAATCGAAGGAGGCATGGGAAAACCTCGATCCTCCATGATACCTCACTCAGATTGAAAACACAGGACCCTCTGGAGAAAATCCAGATCCTCAGTTCCTCCTCAGATGAAGAGTCTGCTTTCCTGTTTACTTTTGCTTTAGATAAAGTTTGACATTGGAAATTCCCTCCTGTTCCCCGAGAGTGAATCACATTCTCCCTGCTCTCACACTGAGGCATGACCAAAGCCCACTTAAAAGATAATGTGTTATTTTGTCAACTAATGTGATACACTTTACTACTTAAAGAGAGATAGGGAGATCCATGCTTCTCTATTTAGGTAGGGACCCACACATGTGACATAGGAGATATGACTTAGTTCTCTGATATGCATAAAAACTCTCATTCTGGGTCTGGGGCCATGACCCAGCAAATACAAGCACTTGTGCAAGAATGAGGATCTGAGTTCAAATCCCCAGCACTCATATAAAAGCTAGGAATGGCTACACAGTCACCTATAACCCCAGACCTGGAGATGCTGGAGGCAGGAGGATGGCTGGTGTGCTGGCTGCCAGTCTAGGTTCAGGTTCAGTGAGAGCCTCTTTCTCAAAGGAGTAAAGTAGAGAATCATTGAGCCGAACACTCTATATGTCCTCCTCAGTCTTTCTTGTGCAAGCATGGAAGGCCATGCATATATGCATATCACACACATGCACATACACACACACTATACAAACAGGTAAGTAAATACATACATTTTCTTCTTTATAACTCCCATTTCCTCCAGGGAAGTGTATCATTCTCTATGTGAGAATTTCCCCACTATGCTTCTGTCTCTCCTGGCAAGATATTTTCTCTAATAAATCTTTTCTGTATTGGTTCTTTGCTAAATCCTTCAGTCCCACCCATTTGACATGTTAGCCTCTTCCCAGCAGAGCAGCAATCCTCAGGCAGGGCCGTGAAATAACTTAACTTTATGCTGTTTTCTATGTTATGATAATCTCCAGATGAAAGAACATGTCTTCAGCCCACTGATGTAAGACAATAATGATAAGTTGGCTGGGCCTCCTGGTGGTGTGAGTGTGTGTGTGTGTGTGTGTGTGTGTGTGTGTGTGTGTGTGTGTGTG
>CAJQZJ010003646.1:6499032-6510199 GCA_907164525.1 Lophiomys imhausi | reverse complement strand
GTGGAAAGACCCTCAACATGTCTATGAAGGATTATCCAAGTTGGGTTAGCTGAGGTGGAAAGACCCTCAACATGTCTATGAAGGATTATCCAAGTTGGGTTAGCTGAGGTGAAAAGTCCCTCAACATGTCTATGAAGGGTTATCCAAGTTGAGTTAGCTGAGGTGGAAAGACGCCCTCTAAGTATAGGCAAATATTCTCCAGAGTTCTGGAGTGAATTAAAAAAGCAATAAACTAGCTGAGCGCAAGTACTCATCTCTCTGTGCTTCCTGACTGTGGACACAATGTGACCAGTTGCTTCATGTTCATACTGCCGTGACTTTCCTGTCATAAATGAACTGTGTCCCCTGAAATCATATGCCAAAATAAATCCTTACTTCATTACGTTGCTTTGTCTGGTATTTCATTGTAGCAACAAGATAAGAAACTTATACACTTCCTCACACACTAAAATATCAGCTCTTAAAATCTTCTCCCAAATCATTTGCCCATACTAAGATTCTTCAATTAGCCATGACATAAAGGTGTATCTTTCTGTGCACCTCAGAAATCAGAGGTTTTAAGACAGATGATTAGTTGTTACTTTAACATTCCTCTAGAGTCTTTAAGGCTCTCTGACTGGTCTGTTGAATGCTTATTTGTCCAGGCTGCTGCATGGCAGAATAATAGGAAGAAAAACTATAGCTAAAGGAACTGGAATTGAGGGTCTGGAGAGATAACTCAGTCAGTAAAGTGCTTGATGAACCAGCAATAAGACCTGAGTTCAGATGTGCAGCACCCACTACAGAGCCAAGTGAGGAATCACACACTTGAAATCTTAAGGCTGGGAGGAAAATATAAGGGGATCCCTGGAGCTCACTGGCTGGCTAGTTTAGCAGAATAATTGAGCTCACAATAGAGTGAGAAATTGTGTCTCAAAAACTAAGGTGGAGAATGATCAATGAAAACATCTTATGCTGACCTCTGGCCTCTGTGTGCACCCCCCCCCCATGCACATGAACACACGCACATGAATAGAACACATCAGAACTGAGTTTGTGTTCAAGTGGTTCCACCATCTGCCTGTGTGTCCCTGAGGAAGTCAGAGCACTTCCTTGTACATCTGTTTTCTCTTCTCCCCAGTGCCTCCAGTGCCGGCTGGAAACAAAGGCACTGCTGTAGAAGCCAATATGGCACTCAGAGAGTGGTCACAGAGGCCAACGTAGCTAACTTCACCTTGCTTACTCTCAGAATTTTTTATTCTCATCCCCCATTTTACTGAGGGGAAAACTGAGGCTTCATGGAGCTAAGCAAACTAATTCAAATCTCCCAGCCAGCAATGGCCTCATCCTAGATCAAATTTAATCTGTTCTCCTTCTCAGGGCCACTTACTCCCACACAAACTCCCTTGCAAGCCTCTTGTTTCTCTGGGAGTACTCTGCCCCCACAGATGGATGGATCCACAGTTCTACAATAATGAAGTTGCCTTCTAGCCTGCCAACTCATTATTCACTCAGCCAAAAACATCCTTGACCTCCTGTCACTCTCCTACCAGCCCACATCCCTTCCTTGTGCTCATGCCACCAAAATGCAGCCTCCCTTGCCCTGTGAGGAACACGGCAGGACTTCCCAGTTTATTTCTCTGGAAAGCCTTAAGCTCTTAATAAATGGCCATTTCAGAAATGCAATTTCAAAGATCTCTTGGAGGGCTATAATGGAAGACGATATTGTCACTAGTGGGGATGGAAACGCTGACTGTGTTTGTTTCTCTGTCTGCTTGTTTTCCCTTCAGGTACTGCATAAAAGCATTAAAAAATAGCTAAGCCTTAAGCCATGCCAGGATCTCCTGAAGGGCAAGCCATTCCTGTCACTCTCTGCTACAAGGCTGAGGCCATTCTTAAAACAGAAGTGCCGACTACAACGACTCAAGAGCGGCCTCCTAATGGCCTGCTCTGTTGTTAAATGTCTCATTTTATGTGATCTATCATGGTGCCATGACATCCATCCAGTGTCACCAGCCTAAAAACACATCTGTGTTACTACTGATCTTTCGAGAAACAGCCACCTCAGCCCACGCATCGTACTAGCTCCCGATTTGTCACCTTCTTATCATTTTTATTTTTTATAAACCTTCTTTAAAAAGATTTACTTTTTAAAAAGTATGTATATATGTGTGTTCTTGTGTGAGTTCATGTACACCATGTGCCTTCAAAAACCATAGTGTCCAGAAGAACAGTGTTGTGTCCCCTGGAACTGGAGTTGCAGGCAGTTGTGAGCTGCTGTGAGCTGCTTGATGTGGAGGGTCTGGAAACTGAACATGGGTTCTCTGAAGAGCAGGAAGCACTCCTAACCACTGAACCATTCCTTCAGCCTTACTATTACTCATGTTTTATTAGGAGACTTTTATAGACTCATCCCTTAGAGTATGGACTATTGTTTTTCAAACACAAGTCATCCTGAGAAAGCTCACATGTAGTGAATAAATGAAACTCCAGAATGTTCAATCTGGAAGCATGGGAAAGACATTTTGAGAAAATCAAATATTCAAATGCTTAATGTCTCTGAACTTCACATTATTTTTAAATTAAAATTTAAGACATATCTTTAAACTCACCATCTACCCCAGATACCGTCTTGTTCAGTGTAAACAGTGGGAAAATCTTCTCAATATTAAACAAACTTTTATGTTAAATAACAACTTGAGTACTTCCAAAATCAGAGTATCTAAATCTTTGGACTAAAATATTATGGAACCAAAAAATAAATAAAATGTATGGGGCTGGGGTTGTAGCTCAGTTAGTAGAATGATTTCCTAGAGTGCACAAAACTGTTGGTTCTGTTCCTGGCGCTGTAGGAACTGAGCATGGTGGTACACACTTGTGATCTCACCATTTAGGAAGTAGAGGCAGAATAATCAGGTTCCAGTTTAGTTAGCCTCAACTAAACAGTGAGGCTGCAGCAAGCCTGGGCTACATGAGACCCTGTCTCAAAGTAAAAAAAAAAAAAAAAAAAAAAAAAAAAAACGTGTTGAAACCCTAACCCCCAATGTCACTTTGTTTCAAGATATATTAGGAAACTAGTAACAAAGCCATAAAGATTCCTCCCTCCTATGAGGGCGACCTTTCAAGCACAGGAAATGATCCCAAAGCTGTTGCTCTGTCTCTCCATATCTACAAGTATATGCTGCATGGCAACATAGTGAAACAATGAAACAATGTTCATGAACTTGAGAGAAAGCTGGAATCAGAAATTCTAACACTTTATACTTTAACGCTGAGAAAATAAATGCCTGCCTCAACATAATGACACATCTGAATTTTCCAAAACATGGCATATAACTAACTGGTTTCAAGGAACTGAATCAAACTAATCAAACATCTTCACCTAACCACATGGAAGTTAGAGAGTCCTCTCTCTTAAGTGCCTAGAAGGACAGGAGAACTGGTCGACCCCAGTGATATCTACCACATCTCCAAACATACAACTCAAATGGGAGCTGAATAAGCATTGATCTGGGTGAGAAGATAGACAGAATTTCAGGAAAAAAGACAGGATAAGGAGAAATCAAGTCTTAATGGTTTTCTTTTTCTCCTCGGAGTTAATTTCAATAAACAAAAGGTATGGATATATGAGATAAGTCTACTTGGAATCGTGATTAAGTATAAGCATTTATGGCTTTTCTTTTTCTTTCTTTTTTGTATTTGGTTTTATTTGTTTGGTTGTTTGCTTGCTTTGGGGGTTTCTTAAATTAGAAAGTTTACAGTGCCATTAATTTTAGGGAACAAGGAAGCCATGGTATGGTATGTTTTGGGAGATTTTCTCTGGACAGGTTCTTAGTGGCTTCCTGCGATGACAATAGAAGATCTCAGTGGAAGAACAGAACACGTGATAGGATCCTGCCACAGGCTGAAGTCTGTGCCTCTCTCCAAACTCATATCTTAAAGTCTAAACTGAGCTGGACATGGCGGCCCATGTCTGCAATCTGTGTGAGAGACAAAGCACTGCACTGCTGTTCAGTACGCCTCTTGCACCAGGAAACTAAGACAAGAGGGTTGTCAATTGAGATTACCTTAAACCACATAGGAAGATCCTGTCTTAAAATTTAAAAATATATACACTTTAAAGGAATTCTAATCCCCAGTGGAATACTATAAAGAAGAAGGCTCTTTAGCAGATGCTTGATTGCCTTGTAAAAATGTCCTAGAAAAGCCTGTTCTTCCATTGTGACACTTGAAGACATGCCCAGAAGGTACAGTTTCTAAAGCACAGAGCCTTCTCCACACACTTTCTCTCCTTGTATCTTGATATTGGACTTTTGAAGTCTTGAATCACAAGAAACAAATTTCCGATATTTGGAAATTATTTAGTCTAATAGCTTCCAAGTATCTCAAATGGACAAAACTATACCTGAAAACAGACACAAAGAAAACCATGTAGATCAGACCAGCTGGTGCCCTAGAAGCCACTAGGGGGGCAATAGCAATTTTAAATTTCTCTGCAAGATGGACTTAGCAGTGGGAGCTGCTGACACAGACCTGGGATTTATAGCTTCAATAAGGATGATGGGATTCCACAATGGCAGAGGCAATGTAGCATTACTTAGCAGACAGAGGCCAGAGGGATGAAATTACTGTAAGGCAAAGCAAAGCCAGAGTGTCTTGACCTGCCAAGATCCATGACAATAGCTAACAGACCACAGTATTGGCTAAGAGCAGGAGAGATTTCTTGCTGTTTGTGGCATATAGGAATATCTCCTCCTTCATAAGGAATAAGTTGGTGGCCTCATATCTCACAGTTCTAACTAAGAGATATAGAGATTGGTGACAGCTTTAGAGGTGCCACATACCATAAAGGAATATTGCCCTCTAGTAGGGTCTAATATTTTGACAAAAAGACATGATGTTGTCGCAAAGCTCACCCTAGAAAAACATGCACTTAAGTTTCACAGGAAATTCTCATATTGTGGTAAGTTTACAGTTTTGCATTGGAATATACTCCTAGTTATTCCACAGTGGATGCTGCCTGCGGATGCAGCTTGGACACCTCTGAACCATTTATCAAGTGATGTGGTGAGGTGCCAATTACAAGTGGAACTCAGAGCAAAGAAGATTCAATAGGTCTGCAGTGCAGTGCAAACACCTCATACTCAGGTCACATGAGCCAATAGATTCAGTGATGTAAGAGGCATGCTGAACAGCAATTCTCAGTGTATTGTCCCCATCAAATCTCAGTACAAGGGTTAAGGACTACCCTCCAATATATATGAGTACAGCAGAATATCATCAGGAACTATTTCATTGACATTTTTTTTTTGTCAGTCATGTTTGATATGAGGGTGTGTACACCTAGTCTTATTGTAATGTGTTTTGATGTATTTGGGTGACATCCCCAAGAGGACTTCTCTTTTCTGAAGGGAGATGGAGGAAAAGTGATCTGAGGAAGAGGTAAGGTGTAGGGAGTAATTGGGAGGAGTGGAGAGAGGTGAAACTGTGGACAGGGTGTATTGTATAAGAGAAAAATAAATAAGATAAAATAAAAAATAAAGAGTCAAAGGCATACCCCTTGGTTTCTAACAAGGACATCCCTGCAGCAGCAGACAATTTTTCATCATTTAAAAGAACACCAATAGCTCAGGCTCTAAGACTAACAAATCAATAAATGGGACCTTAAAAAACTGAAAAGCTTCTGTAAGGCAAAGAACACTGTCATTAGAACAAAACAGTAACCTACAGATTGGGAAAAGATCTTCATCACATCTGACAGAGGGCTAAATTTATAAAGAACTCAAGAAATTAAGCACCAAGAAACCAAATAATCCAATCAAAAAACAAGGTACAGACCTGAACCCAGAATTCACAAAAGAGGAATCTCTAATGGCTGAGAGACACTTGAAGAAATCCTCAATACCCTTAATCATCAGAAAAATGCAACTCAAAATGACTCTGAGATTCCATCTCACACCTGTCAGAATGGCTAAGATCAAAAACTCAAATGACAGCACATGCTGGCAAGGTTGTGGAGAAAGGGGAACACTCTCCATTGCTGGTGGGAGCGCAAACTTGTACATCTACTATGGAAATCAGTCTGGTGATATCTTAGAAAACTTGTAGAATAGCTCTACCTCAAGTCCCAGCCATACCACTCCTGGGCATACACCCAGAAGATTTCTCACCAAACCACAAGGACATCTCTTTATCTATGTTCATACAGTTTTATTTTTAACAGCTAGAAACTGGAAACAACCCAAATGTCCTTGAACCTAAGAATAGATTTTTTAAAAAACTGTGGTACATCTACACAATGGAATACTACTCAGTCATCAGAAACAAGGAAATCAGGCAATTTGCTGCCAAATGGATTGAAATAGAAACGTTCATCCTGAGTGAGCTAACCCAGACCCAGAAAGATGCACATGGCATGTATTCACTTATAACTGAATTTTAACCATATAATACAGGATAACTATCCTACAACAAACAGACCAAAAGGAACATGAACTTTATTATCTGTTAGTGGGACACTTTGCCCTAGTGGACCTACCATGTAAGCCCCCAGTGCAAGAGGAAGCTATTATCCCTCATATGACTGATGAACTGAGGGGGCCTGAGATGCGGGGGCATCCCACACTAGAGGAATAGGATAGTTGGGAGAGGGAATAGAGGGTGGGAAAGTGGGATCTAAAAGGGTGGAGGGAGGGGGCTGTGATGGAGATATAACTAGAAGTAAAATAGAAACATAATTCTTAAAAAGGCAGTTCTTGGAGTGATGAGGGGGCTGTAGTTGCCTCTAAGAACAGGGCCAAAAAATTGCCCACTTTTTGAGTTGTTGTCACCAGATCTTCAAATCCAGTATTGGAGAGCTTCAACAATGGCTCACCAACTGATGAGAATAGTATGGGCAAGGTAAGGTCCTAAATGATCTTAAAATCATTAATAACTTGCATTAAAATTTGACCACATTTTAATTTCTTGTTGCAAAAGCAGCAAGATAGACAATGGTCATCAGAATTTCCAGTAGTTGTTTTAAATTGTTTCTACCTGCCCCTAAAGTGTTAAGTTTTTGACACCTATCACCTTTCCATTCTGGGGTCCTTGTGACCACAGGACAAACTGGGATGGGTGGCCCACAGGCAGCTTAGTTGACCCTCTGCAATAACTCAGCCTGTGCATTTCTAGTGCTACACAGTGGGGCTCTCCCACTTGAGAAGGGGCACTTGAGGCTGGGGAACTCTAGGGTGTTCCGCAGTGTCTCCTGACTAAGAAATATCTATAAATGGAGAGTGGGAGAATGTACTGCTCAACAAAGGCAAAAGAATAGTGGCCTTACACCCTGAGAAGAAAGTAAGTTGCCTGACCCTCAAACCAGCTGAAGTCTGATTCTTTGACTTCATGAAAACAGAGACTAAAAATATATTTAGTGAATTTATCTGTTTTTTTTTTTGGGAACCCTAACTGTGTAGCACTGGTGTTAAATGGAAACGCCATTTCTATGAGTTACTCTGTGTCCTCAGAGAAAGTCAACAGACTTGGCCATGAAGGCTAACCTTGAGGAATTCAGCCTTAAATTCAAGGAGACCAGAGTCTGAATCTAGAGGTAGAAAAGCTTATCTTGAGAAAGTACATAATACCAATGTACAATAACCTTTTAAAAATATTTTCCTCGGCTAAGCCAGCTTCCTGCCAGAGGAGAGCAAACCTGTGCCCTGAGATGAGAAGCCTTGCCTGGAGCAGTCTACATAAGAATGATGATATTCTTTGAAATCAAAAGCTTTGTCTTACTAATCCATGTGAATTTATATTCAACTCCATAACACAGCTGGGTGTTTCTTTTCACATAAAAATGGCATGTTAAAGTATTTATTGTCAAGGACAGTTGGCACTCCTTGAAGAGGTATCACATTTACCCTGTGGTTTTGAGCACCCCAGGCAAACCACTCCTTCCCTGTGGGTGCACAGATCCCCAGGAGGAGCACATAAAACTGTCAGACAGTTTGCCATAGTTCCATTCAGGGCTGAATACACACCTTTTTATTAACAGTGCATGATTGAAATAGGTTTCCAGAATCCTCTACTATGGTATACATTGTTGGTTCTCCAACTGGTCCAGGGCATCTTAATCAATATCTTGTGGGGTTTTCCAACTGGTCCAGGGCATCTTAATCAATATCTTGTGGGGTTTTGCTAGAAATGTAAATCCTTGGGCTAGGAAGATGGCACACAGGTAAAGTATGTAAAAGCATGAAGACCTGGGTTCAGATCCCCAGAACCAACATAAAGCCAGGTGTGGAAGTACATGTCTATAACTCCAGTTTTGGCAGGGGCAGAAGCAGGATCCCTGAAGCTCATTGGCAGGCAGCCTAGCCAAACTGATAAACTTTAGACAGAGTGAGATACTCTTTTTCAGTTAAATAAGGGTGGGGCATGATTGAGGAAAGATAACTAATGCTGACCTCTGGCAACCATGTGCATACACACACACACACACACACACACACACACAATCTACGCTAACAACTACATACACACACACACACACACACACACAAATCTATACTAACAACTACATACCACACACACACACACACACAAATCTATACTAACAACTACATACCACTAACACACACAGACACACATACTGTAAATTCCCAGCAGTCCAGTGGTGATGGACACCTATGATCCCAGCACACCGAAGCTGGATTTCATAGCTATCTTCACCTACAAAGCAAATTTAAAGCCAACTGAAGCTACACAAGACCTGTTTCACAAAACAACAATAAAAAAAATAATAATAATAATAATTAAAGGTTGGTTTTATGTCACATCTAAAGAATGAAAAGGTTTGAGGCTGCAGCCCAGCCATCCATGTTTAATAAGCCTTCCAAGTGATAAATGTACCATTTATTTGGATTTGAGAGGAGATGCTCCAGTTGAAGCAGGTTGAAGGAATGAAGGAGCCATGAAAAATATCCAAATGCATCACAATGTGGGTAGGCTCTCTAACCTCTCTCTGCCTCCTCAGCCCCATCTGTAGTGTCAAGATCCACCTTCCTCATGGGTCACCTCTGGAAGTTCAGGTCTCCTCAGAAGCACTCGTACCAGCAGGCTCACCCCATACCTGGCGTTGATGGCCCAGCCAGAGCCCCCGTTTTCCCTTTTTTGAACTAGGTCAAACACTTAAACTGCCATCATAGGTGTAACTGGAAGAACTATCCTAAGTCCAAGAGAGAAGCAGAGGAAAAATTTCCCCAACAAGACTCATCTTGTTCATATTTCCTGCTGACATTATTTGCATATTCCTAACTTTTGGCTATAGAATCCTTAAGTCAGGCAGTAATTTGAGCTGGAAAGTACTTAGGTAAATCAGGGGAATATGGAACAAAAGAGAGTGATGAGGGGGTGACCATCAATAGAGTACACACAACACAAGTATGAATTGGCATAAGGAAACCACCATTTTGTACATGCACTAGAACATTTGTAAAGACAACAAAAATATATAGACCAACAAGTATTAGTGACAAACCACTTTTCAAGCAGCATACATTTCGTTTTGATTTTAAGAATCCTGGCTGGAGCATTTATTTAGAAGTTACAATTTCAAGGAATGAGAGTATCTGCTGTACAACTTGAAGAATATTCAACTATGAAAGGGTGATACTTCTTTTTGCATTGCAAGTTAGAAAGGGACTCAGAAGCTTTCCTTTTGGCTTGCCATGGGAACTTAAGGCTCTGCCTCTATTTTGTATTTCCATGCTTCCTCATTTATTCAGTCAAATAGCTTAGAAACCTTTCAAGAGGCCAGAGAGATGAGTCGGTGGGTAAGGGTGCTTGCTTCTGTTTCAACCCTAATAATCTGAACCAAATTCAATTCCCAGAACCAATATGGTGGAAGGAGTGATATGACTCCACCAGATGCCCTCCGATGGAGTGTGTGTACCAAGCATGCATATTCATGTTCTAAGCAAATAAATACATAAATAAATGAGTACATAAAGAAGCATATTAAACTAAAAAAATGACAATCAATTCAAATATGCAGATAAAACAGATATAATCTTCTATAAAGGGTTTTCTGGGTCAATGAAATGGATTAGCAGGTAAAATACTCCTGCCACCTGGTGACATAAGCCTGAGAAGCAGTGTTTAATCCTCAGAACCCACAGAAAATCCTAGAAGGAAAATCCCAACCCAGAGAAGAAAACTCCACTCAAGAAAACAAAGGGAATAGAAAACCCCTCAGCAACTAAACCAAAAGAGGCACAGGACCACCACCTATACCAAACTAATGGGAAATAACAACCCCAGGTCACTAATATCCATCAACATCAATGGACTCAACTCCTCAATAAAAAGACATAGGTTTACAGAGTGGATCCACAAGCAAGACCCTTCCTTATGCTGTATACAAGAGACACATCTAACTACGAAAGATAGACACTGCCTCAGAGTAAAGGGCTGGGAAAAGGTTTTCCAAGCAAATGGACCCAGGAAGCAAGCTGGAGTAGCCATCCTAATATCAAACAAAACAGACTTCCAACTAAAGTTAATGAAGAAAGACAAAGAAGGGCACTATATACTCATTAAAGGGAATATTCATCAAGAGGAAATCTCAATACTGAACATCTATGCCCCAAATACAAAGGCACCTACTTTCGTAAAAGAAACACTTCTAAAACTTAAAGCGCACGTCGATCACAACACATTAGTAGTGGGAGACTTCAACACCCCACTCACAACAATGGACAGATCATCAAGACAGAAGACAAACAGAGAAATATTGAGTCTAACAGAGATCATGAAACAAAGGGACCTAACAGATATCTACAGAACGTTTCACCCAAACACAAAGGAATACACCTTTTTCTCAGCACCCCACGGAACCTTCTCCAAAATCGACCACATAATTGGTCACAAGGATAGTCTCAATAGATACAAGAAAATTGAAATAACACCTTGTATCTTATCAGACCACCACGGAATAAAGCTGGTCTTCAACAGCAAAAGAATCAACAGAAAGCCTACACACACATGGAAATTGAACAGCTCCTTACTGGATGACCACTGGGTCAGGGAAGAAATAAGGAAGGAAATCAAAGACTTCTTAAAATCCAACGACAATGAAGACACAACATACCCAAACCTAGGGGATACATTGAAAGCTGTGCTACGAGGAAAGTTCATAGCACTAAGT
>CAJQZJ010003646.1:6451666-6484032 GCA_907164525.1 Lophiomys imhausi | reverse complement strand
CTTTAAACTCATGGAGTTGGGTAGATAGTAGAATGTTAAAGTCAGGGAACAG
This sequence comes from Lophiomys imhausi, assembly GCA_907164525.1. Classification (NCBI taxonomy): domain Eukaryota; kingdom Metazoa; phylum Chordata; class Mammalia; order Rodentia; family Muridae; genus Lophiomys; species Lophiomys imhausi. Next base: position 6,483,980 of record CAJQZJ010003646.1, on the reverse strand, counting down.
TTTATTTTTAAGAAATGGAAGTTCATCGATGCATGGTTCTATACATTGATGTTCAGGCATGACAAGCATCTCCCAGGGTTATCGCTGGACAGCAACTGAGCGGAAGGTACAGTATGAGGGAACAAAGCAAGCTAGCCAGAAAGATCTTACTTTTATAACAACCAAACCGTCCATTCCCCTGCTGATCACTTAATCCACTGATGCTGGAGTCTACTGATTCTATGCTCTATGGCTCTATACTTGTACACCCAGATCCCCAAATACCTTATACATGACAACTAGAGTTGACTTTACAACAGGAGAATTCCAGGAGACTCACCCTAGCAACAATATGGGCCATGCTGCAAGGAAAACAATATCCAGGCAAACTTAGGTGAGGGCATATTAAATCTATTCCTATTCCACCCATTTACTTGCTTTGTTAGCCACCTTCCCCCTACCCTGGAATGTGTTTCCTTGAATCTTGTCACCTACAAGATGGGGATGATGATATTCATCCCTAATCCTCTCATGAGCTAAGTCAGAAAAACAGCCTCTGAGTTCCATCTCCGATTCCTTGGTACCATTCCAAAATCCAAGATGTTATAAAAAAAAAAAAAAAAAAAACTTAAAACTTATTTGTGGGTTATTTTGTCAGTAAGACTTCGTCCATCACGGACTGGAAGTGAAGCCTGACAAAAACTGATTTGGCACTTTTCAAAAAAATTATTTGGTCCCACACACTGAATATTCACAACTTTCATGGAAGAAATGCTAATGTGGTCAGTTAATGATGCTGGTCAAGACTGTTCCAGGAAGATTCTGGAATATGTGGAATTCATGCTGTTTTGAGTGCCTAATAATCCCCACGTTCTGGATTTTACACTATACCTGGGCAATAAGGCTAGAGGCTTGCATTCAGACAGAGCATGGGCTAGAGAGATACCTCAGTGATTAAATGAATCTTTACTGCTCTTCAATTCTGAACACCCACAATATTAGGTAGCCCACAACTAGCTATCGCTTCATCCCCGGGATATATAACATCTCGACCCTCAACAGGTACCTATACTCATGTACGCACACCCACACACAAGGATACACACAGAATTTAAAGGGACAAAATAAATCTTAACAAAGAAGAAAATACCCAGAGACCGTAATATATAAAGTAGAACAAAATGGCTAGATTTTATTTTGTCATCTTTGAAACTATTTATCTTTAGACTTCACTTTTTTCTGCATAAACCTACACTCATGTTATCAAACAACTCAATATCAAGGTCTTTGTATAGGTTATGGACCACAGGTGTGTTCAGGGCTTCCATGCACAGAATACTTAAGATCAGAAAAACAAATATAGTGCTTCCAAACACAAAAATAAAACGATAAAACATGATCATCAAGGCATAGACCATAAAAATCTATAGACTTTAAGCCAACCATCAGGACTTTAGTATTCACAAAGTATTGCTACACTTGGGGGAAAAAAGCAAATTCAATTTTTCTTACTCTAAAAGAATGCTCCTGTATGTGCGCACTAATTGTTGAGAAATGATGGCCCATGAATCTTATTTGGCCACATAATTAATTTCAAAAGCAAAGCAATAAAAATTATTTCCCACATTTATAGGGAAAAGTGCTATGTTTAAGTGACACATAGGTACAATCTAACCTACTTTAGGTGAGAGCCTATTATAGTTGCAATGTTCAGAAAGACTGAGGAGTGCCAATTCTGTTCATATTCAATGCTCATATCAGCTCTAAGAAGGAAAGATACTGGTGTAAAGCTATTTCCCCAGATCCTCTAACCAACTATATTTCCCTTGACTTAGCTTCATGGCCTATTTTCTGTCTCCTGTCTCAGCTAGATAAGTAGACATGACTGATTCTTATCTAGACATTTACTAGTCTGTAGATACACACTGAAGTGTCCCCACCTAATGTCCCCTCACAGGAGTTCTCCAGGCTACTTGATTGATGGGTCAAAGCGGTCATCTTTACTTAGGTCAGTAAATTATTAGTGTCTCAACCTCGAGTGGTGACTTGTGGGTGCTGCTCTAGATCTGATTCGATGAGTGACCATCAGTTACCTGTGTATAAGCAATGGTTCCAGGCACAGCCCATAGGCTCGCAGCATGACTCCCTGCATGGCATCTTATCTACGAGTTGTAGAATCACTTACCTAGTGTTATGGCATGCCTTTATACAGGAGACAAAAATGCTAAACACAGTGCTGTATCTTCTCATACACCCTACAAATCAGGAAGAATCACATTCTATAAAGACCAAGACTAGAGATTCAGTTATGTACTTAACCAAAAGCAAGCTAGTGCCAGAATCAAGATGTGATTCTAAATTTGTGTAACATTTTAATTAAATTTTTGGAAATTTTCTTACATGAGTACTATACGATCACCATTTCAAACCCCTTTCTCCACACTCTATACCCTCCCCACCTCCTCTCAAATTCATGACTCCTCTTAAAATTATTATTGCTGCGCACACACACACACACACACACACACACACACACACACACACAAAATCTACCTAGTCCATTGAGTATCTTTAGAATCTGTGTTCTTGGGGTTATGGTGGTGAGAATTCCCAAGTTCTTCTATCCAAAATGGTAAAGTCCATCCTTTCACAATTCATCATTTTGCTCCCCAAGCGGAACATTCTGCAAACCCGCCTACATCCTTTCCTCAGGCTCTTATAGAGGATCTATTTTATAAAACCATGTCTTAATGATGGGACTAAAATTGCTTGAAGCTAATTGAGGTCATGTCGTAGGCTTTGTTTCAGACTCGAAAGAAGCTCACTCACTGATACTGAGCCCATAAGAAGGAAGCTTCCTCAAGAGCTCACAATAGTAATATAGAGGAGACAATAAACCAATACAGTCACACAACCACCGACACACAAGACCCACTTGCTTTTCTAGGCAGAAGTTATGGATATTGGGTCCATCTCTACTGCTGCCCATATTACTAATAACCACACTCAGAGTTAGTTCTTTTGTATTAAAATAAATAGATAAGGCTGGTGATGTAGTTCATTGCTAGTATGCCTTGCCTAGCATGCTCCAGGCCCTGTGTTAAATCCTCAGTGACAGGAAAAAAAAAAAAAGAAAAGGAAAACAGAGTAAGTTTTTAGGTGCCAAGGCTTGTTTGAAAAATTTCCCATACACTGAAAATTACTATAACTGGGTTAGCGGGAACATGGGGTTCACATGCTATTGCCTCTATTTTCATACAAGCTTAGCATTTCATAACAAATTATTTTAGAAAGGAAAAATCTACCTCTTTAGCAATACAAATATTAATCATGTTATTACTCATAAATATTTTATATTCTCTAATTATTTTTATTACCTTACTAGAAAATTACTCTCAAAAACAAAAAGGAAAAGAACTTGATTCAAGGATGACTTGAGTATTGAATGTTTTCAAATTATCCAAGAAATAAAATGGTGCTACTGGCAGAAAAATCTGTACTGAGAGACGTAGAAAAACAATTGGAGGGACTGAGGAGATAGCTGAGCTTGTAAAACATTTGCAAAGAGATCTTGAAGACCTGAGTTCAATTTTCCAGAACAGACATAAAGATTGGACAGGGTAGGTAGTGACTGACTTTATCACATGTCCTCCTACAGCAAAATGGGAGGCAGAGACAAAAGGATTCTCAGAAGTCTATGGAGCAGCCAGCTGGGCACACACAGCCAAGAAGCAAGTGACCCTGCCTCAACATAGTAGGTGAGGACCAAGGTCCTAGGTTGTCCTCTGACATCCATATTAATGCTGTGTCACAGGCACACCCACAGTTACACTTACACCACACACACACACACACACACACACACACACACACACACACACACACTAAAGGAATACAGTTGGAGATCAAACCAGAATATCTATCTTAAAATTCGGCTTACATAGAAATTCATATCGTGGGAAAAGCCCCTTGCTCCAACTGTAGACAGAATGCTGTCCAAAAAGGACAAAACCTGGAAGCAGGTAAGTCGACAGCCTAGCTCTGCCAAGACAGGGTAGGCAAGTCCTTCATAACCACTGCTCTACAATCAATGTCTGTCAGAGAAACGGGGCCAAATGACTGAAGATCGATGGAGAGAAAATGGAAACTGTCCAGGCAGCCACAGGTATGTCATTTCTTAGTTTGGGAAGCTGCAGGCCCTGTACTTCCTATAAAATCAGATATATTTATCCCTCTCAAGTCTCTGAGGTGGTTGAAGAACAGATAGCTAGAGTCCCATAATTAAATTTTGAGTTGTTTAGGAGTCAAGAGAGTGTTATAGATCTAAGAAGATACTTTTAAAATTGTGTTGCAAGTTAGTATGAATGTTGAGTCAGATATACAACTTTAAACTCATGGAGATGTTTAGATAGTAGAATGTTAAAGTCAGGTACCAAATACATATGGACTGGTCATTGAGAATGTACGTTAAGCCATATAACCCTCATAACTGTGGCCAATTACCTCTGTTGTACTGTATTGTATTTATTATTATAAGAGAAAGAACCATTTGTTGGACTGAAAGGGGAAACTGTAGGGGGAAATAAGATATACCTTAAACTTAAAAGAAAAAAAAAAGGGAAGAGGATGGGGGATTGAGGGTGGGAGGGTGGGACTGGAGGGGGAATAGGGAAGGGACTGCGATTGAGATGTAACTTGAAGAAATAAAAAATAAAGGGAAAAAAAGAAATTCATATCGTGTGTATTTATTTAGATTTCAAGTTGGTTTTTGTTTGTTTTCAATACTGGAGGTTGAGCCTTACACATTAACCTATACCCCCCATTATTCTATGGAATATTAAAGATTCCTTATTGGCCACAAGACTTTAGATTGCTATTAGTGCAAATTACCCTCAACTCTCAGTGACTAAGAATGACGGGAAATTGTTTCAAGTTCATGCAGTGCTCCATAGGGATCAATGAGGGGCTCTGGCCCACTGTCCCACCCAAGGATCTGGGCTGGTGACACCCTATCATCCCATAACAGCTCCATCAGGGACACTGAGGAATTACAAGTCAGTTTTATGCTGGCTCCTATGAAAAGCCACATATCGTTTCCACTAATAGCTCACTGGCTAAAATTTGTCGTGTGATCTCATTAACCAAAGGGGACACATGCATCTGATCAGCACCACTCTCTGCACTATCCCAGCTGCTGCTTTGGTAAGCACTGAAGAGACTCCTGGAACCAGAGTGAATAGTATATGAGACTTACCATGCCACTGATGTGTCTAAAAATGTTTGTTCAGTCAATGAAGCATGACTAGGTGACTGGAGAGTGAAATTTCTGTCTAACTTTGTCAAACATTAAAATGCCTACATTTTCATATATAAGAGTCTTGATTAGTACAAATGAATGTTAAGGAGTCTTTAAGCCAGCATGGCTGGCCTTTAAGTGCCAACATGTAGCTCTTAGTACAGGCAAGTCACGTCTATTTGAAGAGGAGTGGTAGGCTCCATTATCTAACTCAGAATAGAAAACTGCTAGGTGGGCTCAGCTAAGCCGATGCTGTGCGAGGCTGTGTGAGATTTGAGACACCAGCCGCTTCCATTGTCTGAAGCTGTCTCTAGTGCCCACCACCTCTGCTGGACGGGCTAGAAAGCTCAGGCTGGATGGGCATATTCCTCTTTCCACACCAACCTCTCAGCAGAATTTATTAGAGTTTTCCCACAGCAGAGTGCTCTCAAGACAGTTCCACATTTACATGGTACACAGCTTCTCTTAGAGGGAGCTCTGTAAGAACGCAATCTCCAAAACAAAGCCACTTTTTTTAGTACCTGGGACTGGGATCTGGGAGCCTCTCCAGGGTTGATTTGACCCCACTGTACTGACCAAAGGGCCATTGCAGTCATAAGTTGTAATGAGTCACAGGGCCATCTGGGGTCTAGGGAGAGTAACATCCCATTGTACTGTGGTGCATTGGGGGCCATCTTTGGAGATAAGTATAAAATCAGATCCAGTTTCTAACCTTGTAATAATTCATTTTCAAATTCAGTCTAAGTGAATCTACTTTAAGTTTCTATAACTCATCCTCTGCGATCTGAAATTTTCACTTTTCATATTTTTGATACAATAACTGGAAAGCCATTAGCTTAGAGTAGCTGTGGTAGGCCCTGAGTTTTCTGGAACTCAAGCCCCCCAAGTTAAGCCCTCTGAGAGCTGAAAAGGGCTCCATCAAATTTAAAAACACTACATTTCCCAATATCACTTGAATATATTATAGCCTTTTTCTCAAAAGTCCACTGTTTCAATATTAATGATTGACATTTAAAGTTTTCACCTGTTGAGTTCTATTATAACCACTAAGTTTATTAAAAGGCTATATATACTCATCATAATCATCAGTCATTTGATTTATCACAATTGATGCAACCTTTACAGTGATGGGACTTAGAAACACAATGTTTGGATTGATACTCATTACCGAAAGGAAAAACTTTCCATCTATCAGCTCTCTCTCTCTCTCTCTCTCTCTCTCTCTCTCTCTCTCTCTCTCACTGTGTTGAAACACTCTGGCCAGAATCAACTTAAGAAAAAAAAAGGGTTCACTTTGGTTTATGGTTCCAATGAGATAAATCCATAAAGGCAGGGAAAGCAGGGCAGCAGACAGAGGAGGAAGCTGGCGGACCACATGGTCACATCTCAGCCACACACAGGAAGCAGAGAGAGGTGGAGAACATAAACAGAGATGAGTCTACAAACCCTCAAAGCCCTTCCCAGTGACAACCTTCTCCAGTAAGGCACCACCTCCTAATGGTTTTATAACCTTCCTAAAATGTGTCACCAACTGGGGACCAAATGTTCATATATAAGAGCTGCAGGGGACATTGCAAATTTAAGCTACAACAGCATAGACTGATAAGCTATTTAATATTCATGAGAAAGTTGTCCAATATGAAAGGGAAGAGATAATGAGAAGAAGACTTTCTGAAGAGAAATACAAAACAGCCACAGAGAACCCATCACCATGTTAATTCATCCCTGCGTGTTTTTAATGCAAGCTCTCATGAGTAGGGACTCAAGTCACTACTCTCCCATGTCTCTTTAATTTACATATGATGACTGCTTTATTTTGCACAGATATTCACAAGCACATAAAACTTTACTGTGCATTCCTTATACATCACCAAGCAATGGGAAGAAAATCATTTTCTTACAAATATATTTTTGAATAATTCCAAACATACAAAATAGCACATTTCAAGAAAAAGAATTAATAAATACATTGAGGTCATTATTTTGAAAGTTGTCCATGAGCCAGTGAGATGGGTAAAGGTGTTTTCTCACATCCACATGGCAGGAGGAGAGAGCAAATTCCTGTAAGTTGTCTTCTGACCCTCACATGACATTGTGGTCCTCGTGGATAAATAAGTATATATAATTTTTTAAGTATATATAATTTAAAATGCTTAAGAACAAATTGTCTGTTTGAACAAGTCTGACCTGTATTAAAATGGATATTAACCTTTGTACAGCCAAGAAAAGTCAGAGTATAAGTATCCAAAAACAACAACAGTATGTTACATTCTGGTCAGTTCATATCTGGTTAAAATGGACTTAAATTGTGGATATAACATAAGTATAGTTTGAGACACCAGGGCACTGGAATCAGACAGAACAAACCCCTTGTCATTGACTAAAACAAATATTAGTGTTTAGGTCATCTGTAGAGTCTAACATCTTAATCAGGGGGCCAGATTAAATGATGTGATGTATATAAAAAACAGGAGATACCGTACAGCCATTGTTCAGTGCAGGTTACCTGATGATAAAGATTATTAAGAAGTGTGGTTGCTTCATTCTCGTCTGCACATGTTCATGGACAGGCGTCATGTCTGCCAGCCGGTTTACGCCACTGTACCCACATCTGTGTCTATCTGCGTTTTACACTTTGTGGAAACAAATGAGAAAAAACCTACCTGGATATAAATCTGTGACTCAAAAGATCCTCTGATAAGCCTATTTTATTGCAAACACAAAAACAAAGGGTTTTGCAATAAACACAAAATTAAAAGGGAAGGATTAGAGAAAAAAAAACAGAAAAGAGAAATAATTGTGGTGTTTCAGGATAGGGATGAAGAAGGGTTACCACCTACCAGGCTGGCTCAGAGGGTGAACCTGAGATTCTGGCAGGTGTGAAGCTAAGAAGAAGGGTTACCACCTACCAGGCTGGCTCAGAGGGTGAACCTGAGATTCTGGCAGGTGTGAAGCTAGTGAAGCACACAATATTAACAGAATGTTCCTAGGAAGAGAAGCCACTGCTTTAGAGCAAGACACCCAAACACAACCTGCCACAGTAGGCACATCAGTCGGAAGATAGATGGACCAACAATTAGAAAAACAGAACCCTTATCAGAGAGCCGAAGAGAAAGATTTTCATACAAGCAATTAGTGACAAGGATGTTATTAGCACTACACAGCCAGCAGGGAAAGACTGGAGCAGTTTGTACACCCCTAGACTGAGCCGCAAACAGGATGCATCCAGAAGACAGACCACGGGGCTCTTGGAGCTATCCCCACCCAGAAGCTCTTACCACTGACAGATAGTTCCCAGAGCAGAGGGAGACAAACAGCTCAGTTTGGGTCTCCTTTCCCATTGTTTTCCTGACTTGCACTGAACCTGCTGGGGAGTCTATTAGCCAAGGATTCTGGGAAAGCAGATGACTGGCAATGGTTCAGAAGCAACCTGAAGGCAAAGGAGCAAATGTCCAGCACAAACAGGAACTGCCACAAAAATACAGAGCTCCTTTCACTGGGCATTAAAGAAGAGGTGATACCAGCATCCATTCAACCAGGGACCATCATGGAAAAGTATACATTAATTGTCCCTAAGCAAGAAGGTACTAGCAAGGTTGAAAATCCCCCCAAACACAACTACTTTCTCCTATAATCTGAGAAACAGAAATGGAGCCCATTCATGGTAACTCTAACACTCTTAGAATTGTCTGTAAGATGGCCCGTGTTTTAATTTGCCTGGGATATGCTAGTGTTAAATAATGATTCTGTGGTTTCATAATCTTATTTTCATGCCATAAACCTAAAAGAATGTTTTCCTAGAGTTAAGGACTGTCTCCAATACCACCTGATCTTTTTTTTCTTATTTTATTGCAAGTTATTTTCAGGATCAGCAGACATTCACAAAACAAAGGTATTGAATTATCTCCCTGGGAAGTTCCCAACAGGATCTTATTGACTTGTAAAGCTGAATGAGCTCTGAGGAGATAACCCAGAACCCCTGAGCAGCCAATGTCACATGACTTTGGACAACATTAACCTCTAGGTCTTGCTTTCATTAGAACTGTGAAGATTAGATTAGACTTTCATAAGGAAGCAAAGACATGAAGAGCAATTTGTAACTCACTGTAAAGTTTCAGCACAGACCTCAGGAGCACTGATTCATAACCCATGTATACAGTCAAGCCATCATGAATACCAGGCGGGATGTAAAGGAGACCCGAATATTCCCAGCAGTCTTTTCTTTTGGTACAGCTGCCCCATGTTCCTATCATTCTCTTTCTTAGCTCACACTCATAAGGCAAAACATCCTTCCAATGTTATCAGAAACTCCAGTACCTGTAGTAAGTCCACATCACTGGCAGCAGAGCCATAGTAACTTTCATTTTACATCAAAAATTTTATCAGGCCCTGGGATAAAATGCTGCAACATGGAAGATGTGGTGATCTTTCTAATTAGTTTTTCTTTTACCATGGTCTTATGGAAAATATCAATTTATAATTGAGGGTAAGATTGGTGTGGCCCACAAAAACATCTCACACTATACTAACGTTGGAGTCAGTTAGCACCAATACTATCCTACACAAAAATCAATAAAATGAAGGGTCAAGGAAATGTGAGCACAAAGTTTCCAGTCTCTCTTTAAATCATGGCAGAAGCTGCACTGAAAATTCTCAGAACATTAACCGTTAATGGTTAATGTGTGTGGGAATTCATTTCCTCTCCATCTCATGGCCGGCTGATGATTTCAGTGCACACTCTACTCAGCTTTTACCTCAGGCCCACAGTCTCAGCACATGCCTCTTCAGAAAGCAGAAGGCTTAACCATGCCAAGGTCTTAGAGGCCTGGCCACCACCTGTCACCTCTTGAAACTTTGTGATGATTGCTATTAGCTGAGCTTCCCTGCAAGAGGCAGATATTATTGACTCTTCACTGACATGAATCAAAAAGTCATTCAGTGCCATGAATCACCAGACACAGACGTAATTTGTATGGAATGCAGGAACTTTTTCTAAGTAAACTAAAGTACAATGTTATAAAGATGGACTTGGGCTATGCTTCTCTTGGAAGGGCATTAGCAACAGGACTTTGACATTTTCCAAGCTCCCTTCCCCTCCACAAGTCCAGGAACCCAATATGAGTGGTAAAGTAGCCAATGATGAACCACACAGCCTGCTCTCTAGAGGCTCCATATTTAGTGTGAGGATGAAAAGGAGCTCCATAGTTTCTGTACTTGCCGAGAGAAAAGATACAAATGAAAAGCAACTAACTGTACATGTAAGCTTGCCTCTCAGAAAATAAGGACATCATGCTTCCTCAAATGAACAGGTTACCTGCTGTGAACCAGCCCATCTGTTGTGGGAAGGAGTACCTGGACACTTGTCTGCTGAGGTTCTCTGAGAAGGAGGGAAGAAAAAGAAAAGACTTCATGCTGCCACTCAAACATAATCCATCTTCTACATCTCTAAAAAGAATACATATCTAGTATCTATGGTATAGAAATCAACACAGGTGCAATGACAGGACACTGGGGGGGATTAACTCAGTCCAAGTCCAAGGCCGTCTTAATTGCTGGGACTTAAGCTTCTCTGGTGCCATCTTGTTTTTCCATGATGCTGACAAAACAGTCTCTGCCTTCCAAGCTCTGTTAAGATTCTTTTTGTATTATGTGCATGAATGTTTTCCCTGCATATGCGTCTTGCACCAGGTGTGAGCCTGTTGCCTACAGAGGCCAGATTGCCTACAGATTCCCTGAAACTGGAACCACAAGAGGTTCCAAGCTGCTATGTAGATACTGGAAACCAAACCTGGGTCTTCTGCAAGAGCAAGTGATCTTAACTGCTGAGCCGTCGCTCCAGCCTCCTTGCTTCAAGTGCATGTGAGGATTAAATATTATAACAATAGTAAAAATGTGTGAAGCACTTGGTCCAGTAAAATTCTATGAATATGTAAATTCAACTAGAAGAAAAAAAAAAACCACATCATTAAACTTCTCCACTTGAACCTAAACTAATGTACAAATATCCAAGCTCACTGAGAGGTCATGTGACAACCAGACAACCCTGCCTCCTAGGAAAGAAGTAACCACATCATTGCCCCCATCTCTCTGGGCCTCCTATTGTTAAGTTAGGACTAAATCATTCCCATAATCCTTTTGCCTCTTTTATTCATAGATGCTAGAAACACCATCTTCTTTCAGGCATTCCTGCCCTCCAGGAATGGTCACATGACATGTTCCTGACCAGCGAAATACATATATTTCATTGTATAATTTTTATGAGAATGAATTCTAGGGATCCACTTCTGGGTCAAAAGGAAAGAAGAGCAAACTTGTATACACCCTTCACTTTTCTTTCTCTCTATAAGAAAATGCCACATGGAGCTGAGCCAGTGAAAACCATGGAAGAGAAGAGATGCTATTCCTCAGTTCTGTGAACAGCAGAACAAAACTTCAGGCTATCCTCCTCCCCCATAAATACTTCTTCTGTAATTGCCCATAATCCCATTTCCCCTGGCCACTTGCAAAGAGTAATGATCTTTCCTGCATCCCATTCAAATGAAGAGTCAGATCATAGAAATTTAATTCCTCAGAAACCTGCAGACACTTCAGGAGAGAGCACAGGATGGTCGAGCCATGGCAAATCAAAAGCCAAACATGCATTTGGAAGAAGATCAATGGGCCAGGACTATGCTGCCAACTCCTGCATTCGCCATTGCTGCTTTCCATCTGTTGTCAGAATCCCTATGTGCTTCCGGGATGGCCTCTGTTGGTTCCGACAGCTTTCCTAATCCTGTACCATGGTTAGGATGGCAAGCCAGCTTGGTGCTGCATCCTGCCTGCTCAGTTTTCCTTCTCTCTAACACCTGCTCATCTGAGGAGGCTTAGCTCAGCTTTTGAGCATCCCCAGACTCTTGTGCCCCACTGAGGTGAAAGGCGCTGGACTCTGCAGGAACAAGGAATGGGAGTATCTTGGTTTTCAACTTCGATGAAGGTGTTGGCTGGAAGTTAAAGCCTTGCCTGGGCTTTATAAACAAGAGGACATGAAAATGGTTTTGAAAGCATCAAACTCTACTCCTGAGTAATCGCGATCTTACCAGACACTCATTTTCCTAATTGTGAAATAAAGTTAAATTAGATGGTCTGGTGTCAGTTAATCCAACTGCAATGTACACAATGCAATGATCCTACAATTTCAAAGTTTATAAATGACTACTGGTTAGAGTAGCTATATAGAAATTCCAAAGAAAAAATAGATTTCATTAAATAATAACATTTATAAAAGACCAGAGAAACTTCTTTGACTTTAGTTAGAAAATATTAATGTTTCAGATTGTCCTGATCCTGAGCACTTTGGAAGATCTAGCAGGGTGTAGGGGGCTCCTGTCCTTTCCTTTCCCAGACTAATTCCTTAGACTTTACAAAAAGCTTCTTAAGTCTCGAGGTCACATTGTGGAGTTCAACATAAATCTAATCTTTGAAGCATCATTTAAAAAAACTCATCATTGTTTAATAAAAAATGTGAGTTTTTGACATTGTAAAGAAGAAATATATATCTTTATTATTAAAAAACAAAAAGTAAAATTTTGGCAGAGTTGGGTATGATTGCTAACTTTAAAAAAGTACTACACCTGCCCCTAGAGACATTGCAGATGTGACTGCTATGTCACATGTGCATCAGTAGGTGGCAGAGATGAGAGGCTACATCTACATTCAGTGTTCTGACCTATGAACATCTGAATGAATGTTAGCCAAACATTCCTGGAAAAGAAAAAGAAAAAAAATCAAGCTAAATACCAACACCACTTTGGTGCCATGGGGTAACCTGAGATGACTACAAAACCAGTACGAGGCAAGCACCAGATGGTCTCCCAGGACAGGAAACAAACCAGAAACTAGAAGAACTCTGCCTGGCCCTTAATGTGGGGGTTGTGGGTAAGCCAGCCTTGAGGGAGTGAGTGTGGGAGATCCAGCCCTACCTTTGGTCTGCTATGTGGTGGTTTTGGCTAGGGAGAGATGTCCTCTCTCCTTTTCACCCTCACCACCCTCGGCTGACAGGAGATCTGCCCAGATGGGGTCACAGAGCAGGAGAGCTATCCCTGCCCCTCACATGCTGCAGCACTCAGAGAGCAGCCCCTGCACCTTTCCATAGTAGAACTGGCCCTGCAAGTGGGGGTTGGTCCAGAACCAGGGCTTTGAGTTGGCCCACCACAACATCTACCACATGTATTAACTGCTGGAGTGCAAAAAGAGGTCAGTTCCACAATCCAGGACTGCAGGATCCCCATGACACAGGATAGTTACAACATATTTGAGAGGAGTTCCAATACTAATGGAATAGCAGAAACCAGGGGCCTCATACCAGACCAAGGAGACATTATAATGAACATTTGCAAACAGAATGTGTAGACAGAGGGCAATATTGTGGGACATCCAGAGATAAACTGCAGCTTCCACAATGAACTGTTATTTTTTATGATGGGACAGATTGCAAGGGTGGAGGGTGGGTCTGGGGAGAATGGGAGATGGGAGGGAACAGGGTGCATGATGTGAAATTCACAAAATAAATTTAAAAATTCTTTTTTAAAAAATGTGCTACATATATTTGTCCAGCTTGCATTTGTGGGGGCTGTGTTTGAACACATGCATTCTCAAGGGCACATGAGCAGGATCTGCATGTGCAGGTCAAAAGACAGCAAGCAGGTATCAACTCTCTTCTTCCAATGTTTGGGAATTCCTTCTAACATCTAGGAATCAGGCTGGAAGAGTCAGGTTTGGCAGCAAGTGCTATAACCTGATGAATCATCTCACCAGCCCTTTCAAAAGAAAAGTAGGAAGGAAAGAAGGAAGACAGAAAGAAAGAAAAAAAGAAAAACAGAAAGAAAGAAAGAAAGAAAGAAAGAAAGAAAGAAAGAAAGAAAGACAGACTTTGATCTGCAAAATATCCAAAGTTGAAATGGAGCAGGCAAAGATGGGAAGTGGTGGGTTGGAGTGGCACAATTCAATATGAAATAAACACATTGTCACTCATGAGGGCCACAATACTTCTTATAAAGGGACAGAGATCTGTGAGCTGGGAGCAAAAAATAATTAACCAAATTTACTTATTTTGTGAGTGTCTGTGTGTGTGTGTGTGTGTGTGTGTGTGTCCCTGTGTGTGTGTCCCTGTGTATGTGTGTACCTGTGTGTGTGTCTATGTGTGCACAAGTACATGAAAAATAGCAGTGGATGTCAAGTGTCTCCCTTTATGACTCTCCACTTTATTTTTTAAAACAGGATCTCTCCCTAAACTCTAATCTCACCAAATCAGATGTTGGCTAACCAACAAACCCCAGGGATCCACAGGCATGAACTGTCGTGTCTGGCTTTTATGGAGGTTCTGGGGATCAGATTTGGTCCTCATATTCACATGGACTTTACAAACTGTGCTGTCTTGGTATGTATATGTCAGCCCCTAGTGTAGCTAATTTTGTAATGGTTATTGCAGTTGGTTGTGATTCACACAGTCACGTCCTCTCTAATACTAAGGATAAATGTGAAATGAATAGTTTAGGAAACAAAAGAATTGGTCAATATTAATTACAAATATAAGGACCTTGCTATTTCTAAAACTTTGCTATACTTCCAATGTATGTGGCTGTATATGGGAATCAATTGACTATCACAAAACACAAAATCTTGTTGGGTTCCCTTGAGATTTTTTTTTTGGTGAGGGGGGGATTGGCTATAATGCTTGGTTTAGATGTCAGTTTGGACCATCTAGCCAGGTAACGTTAATGCTCGCACAGTAGCCAGTGGCTGACCAAGGGGTGTCAGTATTTTTCTTTTCTTTTTTTCAAATCACAAGTTTATCTTTATTCAAGTTCTATCTCCTTTTTTTTTTCTTTATTTGTTGCTTCAGGTTACATTTCCATCATATTGTCCTCTTTCCCCCCTTCCCAGCCCCGCCCTACCACCACCTACCCCTAACCCTTCCATCCCACTCCTCTGGAGTGGAGTGTCCCTACATAACAGTCCCTTGCCCGAGTTCAGAAGTCATATGACGGCCAAGAGCCTCCTCATACACTGGGGGCCTACAAGGCAGTACCACCAGTGAGAAGTGTCTCATTTCCAGGGAGAGAAAACTAAAAAACAAACAAACAAAGAAAAAAAAAGTCCATGTCCATGTTCCCTTTGGTGCGTTGGTTGTAGTATAGATATTCTGTACTATATGGCTAAAATCCAATTATAAGTGAATAGATGCCATGTGCATCCTTCTGAGTCTGGGTTAGCTCACTCAGGATGAGCTTCTCTAGTTCCATCCATTTGGCTGCAAATTGCATAATTTCATTGTTTCTGATAGCTGAGTAATATTCTATTGTGTAGATGTACCACAGTTTTTTAATCCATTCTTCGGTTGAGGGACATCTGAGTTGTTTCCAGTTTCTAGCTATTACAAATAAGGCTGCTATGAACATAGATGAGGAAACTTCCTTACAATTAGGTGAGGAGTCATTTGGGTGTATACACAGAAGAGGGTATGGCTTGGTCCTGAGGCAAAGCTATTCCAAGTTTTCTAAGATATCGCCAGACTGACCTCCATAGTGGCTGCACAAGCCTGTACTCTCACCAGCAGTGGAGGAGAGTTCCCCTTTCTCCACACCCTCGCCAGCATGTGTTGTCATTGAGCTTTTGATCTTAGCCATTCTGACAAGCGTGAGATGGAATCTCAGAGTGTCCTGAATTGCATTTCTCTGATGATTAAGGATGTTGAGCATTTCTTCAAGTGTCTCTCAGCCATTAGGCATTCTTCCTTTGAAAATTCTCTATTTAGCTCTGTTCCCCATTTTTTGATTGGATTATTTGGTTTCTTGGCATTTAATTTCCTGAGTTCTTTGTAGATTTTGGATATTAGCCCTCTGTCAGATGTGGGGTTGGTGAAGATTTTTTCCCAGTCTGTAGGCTGCCGTTTTGTTCGAATGACAGTGTTTTTTGTCTTACAGAAGCTTTTCAGTTTCATGAGGTCCCATTTATTGATTGTTGGTCTTAGGTCCTGAGCTGTTGGTTTTCTCTTCAGGAAGTTGTCACCTGTGCCAATGAGTTTGAGGGTTTTTCTTACTTTTTCTTCTAGTAGATTTAGTGTGACCAGCCTTATGTTAAGGTCTTTGATCCACTTGGACTTAAGTTTTGTACAAGGTGATAAGTATGGGTCTAATTTCATTCTTTTACAAGTGGACATCCAGTTGGACGAGCACCATTTGTTGAAGATGCTGTCCTTCCATTGTGCTGTTTTGGCTTCTTTGTCAAAAATTAGGTGGCCATAAGTGTGTGGGTCCATTTCTGGGTCTTCAATTCAATTTCATTGATCTACTGGTCTGTTTCTATACCAGTACCATGCTGTTTTTACTACTATTGTTCTGTAGTACAGCTTGAAATCTGGGATGGTGATACCTCCAGATGTTTTTTTATTGTACAGGATTGATTTAGCTATTCTGTTTTTTCTTTCCTTTTTTTTTTTTTTTTTTTGCTGTTCCATATAAAATTGAGAATAACTTTTTTCCAGGTCTATAAAGAATTGCGTTGGTATTTTAATAGGAATTGCATTGAATCTATATATTGCTTTTGGTAGGATGGCCATTTTTATTATGTTGATGCTACCTATCCATGAGCATGGGAGATCTTTCCATCTTCTAAGGGCCTCTTCAATTTCTTTCTTCAAGGGCTTGAAGTTCTTGTTGTACAGGTCCTTTACTTGCTTGGTTAGTTACCCCCAGGTATTTTATATTGTTTGTGGCTATTGTGAAGGGAGTTGTTTCATTTATTTCTTTCTCAACTCATTTGTTGTATAAAGAAGAGCTTCTGATTTTTTTGAATTAATTTTGTATTCAGCCATCTTGCTGAAGGTGTTTATCAGCTATAAGAGTTCTCTGGTGGAATTTTTGGGGTTGCTTATGTATACTATCATATCATCTGCAAATAGTGATAATTTGACTTCTCTGTTTCCAATTTGTATCCCCTTGCTCTCTTTTAGTTGACTTATTGCTCTAGCAAGAACTTCAAGTACTATATTGAAAAGATATGGCTGGCAAAAGTGGGCATCCTTGTCTTGTCCCTTAGTTTAAAGGAAATGCTTTCATTTTCTTTCCATTTAACTTGATGTTGGCCACTGGCTTGCTGTATATTGCCTTTATTATTTCTAGGTATGGTCCTTGTATGCCCGTTCTCTCCAGGACTTTTAGCATGAAGGGGTGTTAGATTTTGTCAAATGCTTTTTCTGCATCTAGTGAGATTATCATGTGGTTTTTTTCTTTCATCTTGTTTATATGGTGAATTACGTTGATAGACTTTCATATATTGAACCATTCTTGCATTCCTGGGCCGTTGATGATGGGCAGTGGATGATGGGAACAGATGACAGGTGTCGGGTCCATGTTGCACTCAAGTACTAAATGATCTATAAAAGCCAGCAGAAGTCAGATGCCAGAGAACGAGCAGGACTAAAGTATCTATCCTATTCTCTTTTTCTTGTTCCTGCCTCAGACCTTGTGGGTCATGTAGGAATCCAGGTCATTTATGTTTCAGACAACAGTGTAAGGGAGCCTCACAGATGCGTTTTAGGGTGGTAGTGATAGGGTTGTGCTGTGACAGTGTCTTTTAAATAAAGAAAGACTATGTTAAAACCTTGAAAATGGACCAAATCCAATGGCAATTTAGAGAAGCAAAAGGATGTCACAGGCTGTTGAAAGATGACCAGCCAACAAGGCTGCCATGGTACTCCAAACTGCAGCTTTCCCATGCCTGGCCAACTTCCTTCAAGTCTAATTATCTCTTACCACAAGATGAAGAACTCAGGAACATGTACATTTTTGAGTAAACCTTTTTTTTTTTTTTTCTGGTATGACTTTATTGAACCTTGAGCATGTTTGAAGAAAGAAAAATAATGGAAAACCAGTCATTCCTATATGAAGCTACTAATTAGACATATGCATTTACTATCTTAACCCAGGCATTGACAAACCGGAACCAGGAACCAACTCATGTTTTCAGACAGATTCAACTCTAGATGGCAGACATAAGTTTGGAATTTTCATTTCAACTAGAAAACCATGCTTATATATTCCCAAGGAAGTAAAGTGTATGCTGCAAGAAACAAGATCCCACAGCAGAAAGAGCTAGCAGAAGAGCCATGTTCCTTGCTCAAGTGTTATGTGAAAAAGACTTTTCGTGGCTAGCTGCAACACAAATGTCTACTCACCCCAGACAGTAGCTTATGGCAAACCAAAGTACGGATATCACAAAGTCCATCTTGGTGAGCCAATGAGTTTTATTGGGGTTACTTACAGGAATATGGGTGAGGGCAGAAGTGAGTCAAAAACAGCCACATCACTGATGCCCAGTCCAGCATGGGTGACAGCCCACAAAATCTGGGAGCCTGGAGCACACCCATCAGCTTGAGAGTGTCTTTTCCAAGTAACCCATTTGGCCTAAACCTCTGTTAGGCAGCTCATCTCATTTCTGCTTCTTCCAGGTAGTGTGGGTCTGGTCTAAGAGTCTTCTTTGCAGCTTGGCTTGTCTGAGAATGATTCTCAACTGTTTTTATTGTTTATATCGCCTTTGGGAGGGAAGGACCTAGTGAATCTGGTCAGTTTCAAGGACTTCCTGAAGCTATTTTGAGTTGTGCACCTACAGTTTTAGGAACTTCCACTGAGGATAGAATGTTTCAATCTCGGAGGAAAGTGCTACACAACATCAAGGCATCAAAGTTCAAAGAAACATGGAGTCCTGCCTTCCAGTGCATGGGATGTTCTAGTTTGAGTGGCAATGTTCACAGACACCTAAATAAGAGGCTATAATTGAGTCTATGTTAAATATTTACACTAGGCAAACCAAAGAAAGGAGGAAACTTGGGTCAGGGACCGGGCTCAGCAAATTGTGTGTTTGCCATGCAAACAAGGTGATCTAAATTTGATTTATCAGAACCCATCTAAAATTAACAGGGTGTAGCATAATGTAAGTGTAATCTCAGTGCTGAGGAGGCAGAGGCAAAAGGATCCCTAGGGAACTGTCAGTCAACCAATTCTACTCAAACCAGTGAGTGATTCCTGGGTTCCAGTAAAAGATTCCGTCTCAGAACATAAGGGGGATTGCATCTGAGGAAGACACCCAAAGTTAACCTTGGTATTCACATGTACCTGCATGCATGCACTTGCAAATACACACACACACACACACACACACACACACACACACACACACGCACACGCACACACACACACACAAAGTCATAAATTAAAAAAAAAAGACAGAGTGAAGTTCACGAATCTTTAGCCAATAGCATACTGAAAACGCAGCACAATTCTTCCTTTACACTTGAGAAACACAGGAACAAAACCTCCAAAATGTGTTGCTATGCTGTTGCCATCCTGCAGATCCAGCAGTGTCTGAAGAACTCAAGTCCTTTTAACCATGATCAGGAACTAGTTACCTTTTTTTTTTTATGGGAAATAATGATTGAGTTCAGTTACATAAACCAAGAAGTCTGGATCCAATTGCCTCAGTGGATGGGTTCTAGAAAATTCTTAATGCTGTGGAGATTCCCAAAAGTGAGAAAGAACCAATATGCGTGAAAGTAGACTGAAGTATTTTCCATTACAGTAACACCTCAGATCAGTCCATTCCCAGCAGCTTATGTGTTCTCCGTAACCACCCTTTTGGTATATTTTCTCCCAATTAGGCCATTTCATTTCATTTAGCCTTTCCTCACAGTTCTGGTTTTCAGACTCCCAATCACTGGGCTCTCCCCTTTGAGCTACTTCCAAAGCCTCTGTCCTCTTCCTCCTGCAGGTATTTGGGCTAAAGCTGGAAGAGCGACTTGGAGTGTTCCCTTTCCATTACAAAAGACGGAGGTGACATACAGCTAAACTAGCCTTGGCACCAGAATGGACAAACTGAACTATGGAAACAGCAAAGACTGATTTAGTGACCATGTTCAGCACACTTTGTTTTTTGGTTTTATTGCTTTTCCAGTAAGGGAGCCCCACATAGGGAGACCTATCCGGCCATTGTGATCAGCCAACACAACGCAGATGTGGTAGAACACTGACTCCATGTTCCTCCAGGAATTACAATGTGCTACACAGTCGCCTAAGTCCAGCATCCCCAGCTCTGATTTGCCAGTTCTTTCTTTGGTCCCGTGACTCACTTTAACTCTTTACCCTTTACCCATTACTACGACTTTACTGTGTCTGTTTTACATGGTCCACACTTCTCACTAGACTATAAGGACCAGGATTGCACTTTATGTTTCTTACCACTTTTATTAAATATGTTATTTGATAACCATTGCTTACAAACATCTCAGTATATGTGAGATGGATGAATGAATGAATGAATGAATGAACTGTCTCCATTCTTATCCTGAAAGAATCTAGTGAAGGAAGCAAACAGAAACTTTATTATCACAAAGAGTGTAGAATTTCTTTAATAAAAATATTATGTTGGGGAACACTGGGAAAGAGAAGATAAATTCTATTTCAGAAATTCTAGACTTGGACACAATATAGCAGACCTCTTACGCATTTTTAAAACTTTTATTTTGTATGTATGGATGTTTTGCATGCATACATGTGTGCATGAACAACACATGTGTGCCTCATGCCTGCTGAGGTCAAAAGAGGGTTAAAGATGGTTGTGAGCCAGCATATGGATGCTGGGAATTGAACCGGGGTCCTCTGTAAGCCAATGTTCTGAACCATGGAACCATCTCTTCAGCCTCCATATAGATCCACTGGAAATGTGTAAGTAATCAGCTGGATGCAGAATGCTGAAGACTGAAGCAGATGTGCAAGAGTTGTGTGTACAGATTAAGAAAAACACAAACTGGGGCTGGGGAGAAGGTTGTGCGGAGTGGTAACTGTGCACAGGTTTGACAACCTGAGACCTCAGGTCCTCCCCCAGAGCAACAAGATATCAGGAGACAGATGAATCCTAAGGGTTGTGCTCTGACCTCAGTGCATGTGCACCATGGCATTTACATGACCCCACTCACATTCACACACACACACACACACACACAAGAAATAACTCAAATTACACATTAAAAAACTGTGTTGATACGTGCCAACCTTTGTCCAGCAGTGTGGTGATGCGTGCATCAGGACAGATTCCCACTGAACGAAAGTAAACTGTCATACTGAGGGTGTCATGCAGGCTTGCCCAGCTTGTCCATGGGTTACATGAGACCACAGGTAGCTGAGGAAAGTCACAGATGTGCCCCAACTCAAATCCTAAACTTACTTAAATAATTTTGTGGTGGCATTCTTATCACTTTTTAAATTTTTACCTTTCATTCTTGTAACTCGATTGGGTGTTTCGGGGGTGATGAACTCTGTAGATGACAACATCGCATTACAGTATCAGAGGGTTGGACAAACCTAACAGACAGGGATTCTTTGAGACAGTAATGCCCCTGAATATTCAGAATTTATGTCAGATTCAATTCCATAGCTTTGGGGTTGGACAGTCCTAATTGAGGGGCCCCAAGTGAGAGCATGAAAGTGTTCTTCACCAACAGATAGTGTTCATAATATCAGAATGCAGAAGTCAAGCTCAAGGACAACCTCCAACAAAGACTGCTTTCGAAAAGCCACATCCTTGTACCAAGATTAGCCAGGCTGACAAGTAGAGCGCAATGGAAATTATGCTACTTCACTTCTTACATTAAGTTATAAATGACCAGTTGGGCAGTCCTCTCACACTTAAATCTTCTGTGAAAAGCTCCCATGTACTAAGGAAGTAAAATTTTGCACACATAGTCATGGGAGTGAACTTGAAAGTTGGTCCTCTATTCAGTCAGTCCTGCCCAATTTGCTCACATCTTTCCTATAAGTATGTAAGGTAATAAATGAAAAAAAATAAAGGAAATAAAAACCACTTTATGTTTTCCATTTGCATGGAATGTGTATATGCAAACTCAATGGGATATATAATATACATATAATTATACATACACACGCACACACATATATATATATTATAAAGTTTTAAGAGGAAATGAAGTTGGGGCAGAGATGTGTTGACAAGGCACAGCATACAGGAGGATTGGAGAGGGCAGTGGGTAGGGTGGGTATGATAAAATACATTGTATACATCTATGAAACTTTCAAAGAAGAAATAATAATATGGGAGAAAATTTTGTTCAGCTAAATATGGGAGGAGGCCATTATGTACGATGATAAACATCAAGAGTGTCCTATTAGCAGAGAACCATTCTATGGAGGTACACGTTAAAGTCTGAAGTCAACAGGACCGTGTGAATCTAGAAGAAAACATTATTCTTCAAGATCACACAACATGGAATTTTTCACAAGTTTTCTTGTTTCAGGTCCTTTTGAAAAACCCACTAGTGACTTGTGCCAATGAGATTGAGGTTTTGTCCCACTCTCTCTAAACCCACTATTAGATTTAGTGTTTCCAGCTTTATGTTAAGGTCTTTGATCCACTTGGACTTAGGTTTTGTGCAAGGTGATAAATATGGGTCTATTTGCATTCTTTTACATGTTGACATCCAGCTGTTGTCAAGACTAACACCACTTGTTGAAGATGCTGTCCTTTTTATGGCTTTGGCTTCTTTGTCAAAAATTAGGTGACAGGTGACGACCATAGGTGTGTGGATTTATTTCTCGGTCTTCGATTCTATTCCATTGATCCACTGGTCTGTTTCTATGTCAGTACCATGCTGTTTTTATTACTACTGATCTGTAATATAGCTTGAAATCTGGGATGGCGATACCTCCAGATGTTTTATTATTATTATTATTATTATTATTATTATTATTATTTATTATACTGGATTGATTTAGCTATTCTGGGTTTTTTTGTTCTTCCATATAAAGCTGAGAATTGTTCTTTCAAGGTCTGTAAAGAATTGTGTTGGTATTTTGATAGGAATTGCATTGAATCTGTGTATTGCTTTTGGTAGGGTGGCCATTTTTATTATGTTGATCCTACCTATCCATGAGCATGGGGGATCTTTCCATCTTCTGATGTCCTCTTCAATTTCTTTCTTCAAGGACTTGAAGTTCTTGTCGTTCATATCTTTCACTTGCTTAGTTAGAGTTACCCCCAGGTATTTTATATTGTTTGTGGCTATTGTGAAGGGTGTTGTTCCCTAATTTCTTTCTCGATCCATGTAGCTTTTGTATAAAGAAAGGCTACTGATTTTTTTAATCAATTTTGTATCCAGTCACCTTGCTGAAGGTGTTCATCAGTTGTAGAAGTTCTCTGGTAGAAATTTTTGGGTCACTTATGTATACTATCATATAACAACTTCCTGAACAGAACACCAATATCTCA
This sequence comes from Lophiomys imhausi, assembly GCA_907164525.1. Taxonomy (NCBI): domain Eukaryota; kingdom Metazoa; phylum Chordata; class Mammalia; order Rodentia; family Muridae; genus Lophiomys; species Lophiomys imhausi. The sequence goes on along the minus strand of CAJQZJ010003646.1, from coordinate 6,460,393 downwards.
GGCTCTAAGACCAACAATCAACAAATGGGAATTTATGAAACTGAAAAGCTTCTGTAAGGCAAAAGACACTGTCATTAGAACAAAACAGTAACCTACAGATTGGCAAAAGATCTTTACCAACCCCATATCTGACAAGAGGGCTAATATCCAAAATTTATAAAGAACTCAAGAAATTAAACATCAAGAAACCGAATAATCCAATCAAAAAATGAGGGACAGAGCTAAACCAAAAATTCACCAAAGAGAAATCTATAATGGCCAAGAGACACTTGAAGAAATGTTCAGCAACCCTAATCATCAGAGAAATACAACTCAGAGATTCCATCTCACACCTGTCAGAATGGCTAAGATCAAAGACTCAAATGACAGCACATGTTAGCAAGGTTGTGGAGAAAGGGGAACACTCCTCCACTGCTGGCAGTAGTGCAAACTTGTACAGCCTCTGTGGAAATCAGTCTGGTTATATCTTAGGAAACATGAAATAGCTTTTCCTCAAGACCCAGCCATACCATTCCTGGGCATATATCCAAAAGATTCTTCACCAAACCACAAGGATATCTCCTCTCAACTATGTTCATAGCAGCTTTATACGTAAAAGCTACAAACTGGAAACAACCTAGATGTCCCTCAACCAAAGAATGGATAAGAAACTCTGGTACATTTACACAATGGAATACTATTCAGCCATCAGAAACAATGAAATCACACAATTTGCAGCCAAATGGATGGAACTAGAAAAGCTCATCCTGAGTGAGTTAACCCAGACTCAGAAAGATGCACATGGCATGTATTCACTTATAACTGGATTTTAACCATATAGTATGGATAACTATCCTACAATCAATAGACTGAAAGGAACAGGAACATGGACTTTGTTATCTGTTAGTGGGACACTTTGCCCTAGTGGAGCTGCCATGTAGGCCCCTAGTTCAAGAGGAATCTTTTAGCCTTCATAATGGCTGCTGAACTGAGAGGAGCTGATATGTGGGGACACCCACACCAGAGGAGTAGGATAGGTGGGAGAGGGGGTAGAGGGTGGGAAGGTGGGACTGAGAGGGGTGGAGGGAAGGGGCTGTGATGTATATGTAACTTGAAGTAGTAAATAAATGAAATAGAAAAATAAATAAACCACTAGTGGCTGGAAAGATGGCTTAGCAGTTAAGAGCACTCGCTGCTCTTCCAGATTACTAGTTTGTTTCTCAGCACTCACACTGGTCAGCTCACACCCACTTGTAATTCTAGTTCAAGGGGGTCTGGTGCCCTTCTCTGACCTCTGAGGGCATTTGCCTATGCACACACCTGCATACACCTACACACACATATGCCACACATACACACATACACACACAAATAATTAAAGTAAAAAAATAAAATAAATAATAAATAAATAACAACTAATAAAAGTATTATCCTTAAAAAAAATTATGAGCCTGGAATTTCACTTTGACATTTAACATGTCTTCTAGTCACTTCACTCAAGGAGACAGAACTGAAAGTCCCTGAGGACAGGAACACAGGATGATCTCCAGATCCATTTTGGTACAAGGTTCAAAAGAACAAACAGGAAACTCAATAACTAAATGATAAGCTTTCTCTTGGTGTGCAGCACTCTCTCGCTCAACTTGATCATGCTGCATTTTGGAGACGTGAACTCATTCACCTTAACTGCTGGGCTCAATCTGCCACCCCAAATCTCAAAGACACAGAAATCTAACAACTTCAGTAGAGGAAGCAAATCGAGTTCTCATCACGGGTCACATACAGACCCGTGAGGACAGCTTGGGCTGACTCTGCTTCCCAAACTCTTAGAGACAACCACAGAATGGGCTACCACAAAATGACTCCTTTGTCAACCTCGAACAAAGCTGTATTTCTCAAGAGCTTCCACCCAATGGCCAGCAAAATTGTTTTATGATTGCCACACCATAAATGTTTTATCTCTTTGTGGACTATGCAGTCTCCTTGACAAGTCTTCAAATGTGTTCCATGATGCTTAAACCAGTGGATGTGGCTGCACTGTAATGACTTCTCTGGATTCAGTTAAATTTGGTCCAAAGGCTACACAGTCCTTCCTTGGAATACAGAGGTACCAAGAAGGCAGGAAGTTCAACATAGAAGATGCTGGTCTAATCTTCCTCACCTGTTTGTGTAGACAAAAGACATTTCTGTTTCAAAGAGCTGACTGTGTTCAATTCTGTTGCATTAACTTTTCCCAGAGAGATGTAAGCAAATGTTTATTCACCCCAAATATGGTGCCACCAACAAACCAAAGTATTTTCCACCAAAGTCCAACTTAGGGAGCCAATGAGTTTATTTGGCTTATTTACAGTGAAAGTTACTTAGAGGAGCAGGCTAAATCCCAAAAGTCATACCACCAGGATTTCTTATACTAGCTACAACTTCCCTACAGCTTCCTAAATAGAATTCCCCCTTCAGGTAACATACTATACTCCAGCATGTCCAGACCCCATGAGACCATGTGGTGCTAGATAGACTTACATGCAAATCAGTTGGAAGGTTCAGGCAGTCTGCCAAAATCCCAAGAGAATATTGAATGACCCTCTCCTTCCTCCCCTCCGAGGGGACATCAACAGTCAGCAGATCCAATCTTAAAGGTCTTTTGCCACAGCTTCTCTAATAAGGATGACGACTACTGTGTTTGGAGGACAGCCCTCTACAACAAATTTGTCTAAATCAATATCCCAATGTTATCTTCCCAAAGAAGAACCTATTTATTTCACTTTCTTTCACTTTGCCACTTCTTTTCTCTGGTTATTGAATATCTATTGACCCTGGTCTACTATTCTTTAGAATATACATGCTGTGACTATCAGCCTAGCTAAACACTTTTGTTCTAAGTCCTTGGGGGAACTGGCTTAGAGCTGCAAGTGTCAAGGAACTACTTCACACCAACACACAGGGTAGCCTTGGAGTTAAATATTCAAAGGGGGAGGGTTAGTTTGAGATTTTGTTATTGATGATGGTTTCTTTGTTTGTAGAAGAGTAGCCAGCCTATTGTCTCATGTCTCCCAAGTCAATGTCTCCTGACCTTTGATTCCCATACACCTATTCCATGATGGCCCACTATTTTGCAACTAAAATGTGAAAAAAAAATCATAGCAGAAAGTCAAGGATAGAGATATTACCCCAAAAAAACATTAAGCCAACCCTACTGTGCCTAGAAATCAAAACTCAAAATTATTTTAACTAGCTGAGCTAAGAGATTAAAGATTTCCAGAAAAAAACATTTTTGAAAATTTGTAAAACACATTACAGTCAGGCATTGCCTTGGTTTTTAAAGGAGCAGACAAAATAAAATTCAAATTTCTTCATGATTAGCAAGGGGATTACCTATGACAATTAAAACAAACTAGTCCTGGTACTGTGTGGGAAGATCTACAATGCGATGTGCTAACACATAGGCACAGAGAGTGGAGATCATGTGGCCTTGTAAGATATAAAGCTGGGAATTGTGGTATTTTTTTTTCCTGTCCTTGATTTCAGACATGACAACAACTAAGTCATTTCTACTCATCTATAAAATGGGAGGGTTTAACTAAAGTAAAACCTCATATATTTTCAAAGAATGTTTGCATAAGTGACACACCCAGAGGATAATGTTAAGTGGGAAACACCTGCCCCCAGATTTCTAGAATCCAGTTTGTCAGTATGGGACCACTCCAAACCCACGATTCTAATCTAATCACTTTTCTCTCAAAGCCAGACCAGTCCTCAGGATTGTCACAGCTCGCTAGAAATAGGTACCACTGAGGCACTGGGATCTACAGGGCTTTTGAAAGCACAAACTCTTCAAGGCTTAAGGATAGTAGTGACATTTGCTGAAATCAGTAATTTAATTAATCTCGCATTGAACTAGAGGGGTGTGTGTATATGTCTCTGTGTGTGTGTGCGTGTGTGTGTGTGTGTGATGCTTATGCATGTGAGTGTGTGCAGGCATGCAAGCACATGTGTGCATGTGGAGGCCAGAGGTCAAGGTTGACTATCTTCCAGCATCACCCTCCACCTAACTCTTTTGAGATAATTTCTTCTGCAGAATTATAGGAGGTTGTGAGATACGTGACGTGGGTGATAGAAATAAAATTTGGATCTTCTGGAAGAGCAGAAAGTGCTTTTAACCCTGAACCATCTCTCCTCAACCTCAAGCTCATTCACTGTTTCCACTAAACTGGCTGGCCAGTGAGCTCCACGAATCTACCTATCTCCCCAAGGCTGGGTTCTAGACCATCACTGCCACGTCCAGCTTTTAAGTGTGTGCTAGGAATCTAAACTTCACTCCTAAGTGTACAGCAAGAATTTTACTCACTGAACCATCACCCCAGCACCCACAGATCTCTACTTCTAGCCTATAGACACTCACCCAGAACTTAGAGGCATGCAGCTCTCAAGAGGGTCCCCCCAACCCCGTGAGCATATTCTAGGTGCCATTGTCTATCCAGCTCTCCATTGTTACAGCCTCAGCCTCAGCCACTACTTACATGGAGGGGAGTAAAAAGACACCTTCTCTGGGAAAGCATCCCCAGACTCCACCTTGGCTGCAGCAGTTGCCAGATACAAGCAAATATGATATGTCTTTGGATTGGCTAGTAGGATGTGGGGTAGGCAGGAAAGCATGGCTTTCTGCCCTACCAGGGGTGAGGACCAGCAAACACCACACACCAAAGGCTCTTGATATGATCAATTCCCAGGATAATGTATTTTGAAGCAGAAAGCTTTGAAAGTCTTCTAGGTGTGACCAAACAGGATGTCAGGCAAGTGCTTTTTATGATTTTTTTTCTAAAAAAAATGTTCATGTAGCTGTTATTTGGGGTCCATAAAAGGCATAAAACAAGGTTATTGCTTTGTTTTGTCAACACAAAATAAAACACACTTTGGTTTTTGTCCTTCTGGATGACTAGGGATCTTAAACGTTCTTAATTAAAGAATATCTTAGCTCTGTAAACTCTTAAGACACCACATAGAAACAGGCAACTGTGAATTATTAAAATACACATTAAAGATGAGATTTCACCTTCCAGGCACAAACTTCTTTTCAGAAAAATGTTGTTGCCATTTGCCCGATCTGATTTTTTTTTTTTAAATAAGAAAATAAGATAAAGTGAGTTGAGAGATCAATTTTAAAAGACTAGGCACCCAGGAGAAGACTCAGAGGGTAGACTCTTGCTACCAACTCATGGCAGGAGTTCAGTCCCTGGATCCCCACTGTAGAAGGGAGAACCAACTCCTCAAGTTGAGAGTTGTTTTCTGACTTTTACACACATACCATGGCACATCCTCACACTCACAGACATGCACACAATTAAACAAACAAGCAAGCAAATAAATAAATAAATGTGATTTTAGAATTAATTTCAAGAGAATGAGACTTCAAGTGTGTGTAGAAGTGCAACAGAACCTTTTGCAAACATCAGATCATATAAATGAAAAGATAACGGTCAGATGTAGCCTATGGCTGGGAGGAGTGATTTCCAAGAAACTGTGGAAAGGGTGCCCTCTTCAGACACAGTAGCTTTTTTGTTTTATTTAAAATCACTGTGGATTTTCCTATATAGGGGAAAAGAGTTTGGGGTAAAATGCTTTCAGGTCAGAGCTTTACCTGGGTAAGTGAGTACCAAACAACTACACAAGGAAAATGCTGTTAAGTGCCTGCTCTTTCTGAGAGCATGTATCTTGAAAGCATTATGCACAGCACTCCAAGCATCCAGGCAAGCTGTAGCATCCCGAGTGGTAATTAATTAATGGAGCTGTCTGGGTCTGAAATGTTTACCTCGGCTGTCACGCACCTAAGTACATTCAGAAGAACCACCTGAATTCACAATGATTGGCTCTCATGCCATCAGAATTTTTAATAGCCATGGTGAACTCTACTCTCATCCCACACAAAACTCCTGTTGTCTGCTTTATTTCTGTCACTGTGAATGACCCCAAATGACAATTAAGAACATCCTGTCATAACAGAAGTTTCTGTGCATAGCTGGAGCCCTAGGAAGGCAGTAATTCTGCTGTCAGGGAAGTCTCCTTAAAATTCCCTTCAGATGGAGACACGGCATAGAGACAACTGAGAAGACAACTTCATTTGTAACTCAATTTGTTTTTTTTCCCCCAAGGATGATAACTGTCCAATGACCAAATGCCAAGGGAAGAGACTAATAACAGTAAAGTGGATTGCAAGAGCCACACACAACCCACACAAACCAATTTCAGTTCTGTATAGGCATTCCCAAACAATCTAGAACCAGACAAGGAATCCATTTAATCAGAAGCCCCACCTATTGTGTTGTCTCCTGCAGGAAATATTGGAAGGAAGCCACTTTCATTCTATAATAACCCAGGGGAAGCATGTAATAGTCTCAGCTGAGCAGAGGTCACTGGGAGGAGAACGCTGAACATGGCCTTGAGAGAAACAGTTGTTTATAGAAATCGAATTGGACCTTACAATAAAATGGAGTGTGCTGCAATGGTAAGTGCCCATTTACATAATGCTTGGCACATTAGCATACGCATGCCTTCTGCAGACTGCCACAAACACAGCAGTGAGGGGCTTTGCTGGAGGTGACTGAGCGCAGAAGAAACGGGTGCCAGTGTCTCTCCTCTGGCCTCTCACATTCAGTTTCATGTATAATTGATCACAATTTTTGTAATGGTTAAAATAAGAATAAATAAATCATGAGGATTTAAAATATCATCCATTTGCCAGGAATGGTCGGTTTTTCTCCGAATGGATACTGGACAATTGTCATTTCTTGAAAGCAATCCCAGCAGCCAGGAAGTTTCTTTGGGCTTTTTGTACTTTCAAATTGCCCAGGCCTCAAACTAAGATTAGTAAGGAGGCGGACTTCAAACATGGCCTGCCCTTTACATTTGTGCAGATCTTGCAGCATTTGGGAAGAAAAGCTAGCACACCAGGAGCTGCTCAGCCTGCACTGAGGTAGGGTTTGTCTGTCATAAAACTCCTGATTGAGTCGAGAGAAGGCCCTTTGTACTCCCAACTGAGACCCTGAGGTTGGAGGCTGGAGAGGTGGCTCAGCCATTGAGAGTAATGGCTAAACCAAAGTTTGGTTTCCAGCACTTACATGGTAGTGTTATGTAGCTTAGATCCAGGGAATCATAAGCCCTCTTGTGGCCTCTGTGGGCACCTGCATACAAGGGGCATACATTCACACAGACAGATACACACACACATACACAAATTAAAATAAACATGAATCTTATTTTAAAAGACCTTATAATTGAGAGAGTCAATCACATGTGCTACAGCTGCTAGGATTTCACATACATATCCAAATAAAATTATATATGAGTAGGGGCTGGAGAGATGGCTCAGGGCTTAAGAGTGTTTGCTGCCCTTGCAGTGGACCCAGGACCCAGGTTTAGTTCCCATCCCTCATCCTGTGACACACAACTGTTTTTAACCCTATTTACAGAGGATCTGGTACTCTCTTCTGGTTTCCATGGACAATACATACTTGATGCACATAGACAGACATGAGGCAAAACACCCATAAACATAAAATAAAAATAAATATATTCCTTAATTTATATACAATGTCATAATTAAAATTATGTAAAATTATATCTTGAACATACATCCAAATATAAGTGCTGAGTGTATATATATATATATGTATATATATTTGCATAATTCATGTATATATAATCTAGGCAATATATGTCATATGATAAGCATACATATGTTTATAAGCATATATGTTTATATACTGTCTTATTATAAATATGTGAGCATATTAGATACAATACATATCCCAGAAATAAGTATATATTAAACCACACATGGTACATACACTGCACAGTATTTGTAGAATACAATATATTGCATACAATACACACATATTATACTTTATATACACCATTCCATTGCTACCTAAGTACACCTAGGAAATTATAGATGTTGAACAAATTTAATTTAAAACAGAAAAGGTTTCCAAGCAGTGTCTTGCTTCACTTACCACCGACCTACCTCCCCACCTAACACCTTCATGAAACATAACACCCCCCCTTCAACAAAAAAGTAGAATTAATGCCCTCCGTAGAGATCTCACTATCTTTTCCCCTCAGAGCCCTCCACAATTCCTCTTCTTTAGAACATAAACATCTCTCTGATCTCAAGTACAGAAACTCTATATTAATCTAAAACCAGTCACTCTTTCTCTCTGATGCAGGCCCCTGTGGCCTTGGTCTGTGGATCATTTTTAAGTGCCCCCTGGTGAGATAACCATTGGCACCTCTGCCAGAAGCTATGGTGAAAGAAGCCCTGAGTCATAGGCTCCAAGCAAAGGGAACTGGGGTGAGTTAGAGTGATGGGGTGATGTAGTGCAATCTAAATGTTAATTAACCTGCTCCCAGAAGCCTGCTTGCTGTACACCAAGGGAAGCTATGCTACCTTTCTTGTTAACCATTGTCTCTTCATGGTTAAATAAATGCTGAGGCCTGAGACTGGGCAATGACAGAGGCAGGCGGGCCTAAGGTGAGTGGGCTTCTGCAGCAGAGAGGTTCGTGGGTAAAAGAAGCCTCCGGAAGAAGGAAAAGAAGCCAGGAGCAGGAGGGAGACACATGATGGAGTAGATGAAAGAAGATCATTCAACATGGCCTAGAACATCGGCATAATGTAGGGAATAATAGCCCAGGGAATGTTTGTGTGTATACACACACACACACACACACACACACACACACACACACACACACACA
>CAJQZJ010003646.1:6402897-6451656 GCA_907164525.1 Lophiomys imhausi | reverse complement strand
ACACACACACACACACACACACACACACACACACACACACACACACACACATATATATATATGGGGTCATATTTAAGGAATAGAATTATGAGCTACCTTAGATGGGCTAAGATTGCTCAACACAGGCCAAGGCTTGTTAAAATCCTTCAGGTGTCTCTGTGTGCTCACTTATAATGGCAGCTTAGGGATTAATAACTGCTGACCAATTAAATATAATATAAATACAAGTAAACAATTTAATTGATTATTTCTACAAATGGTGCCCAACATAACTTAATTAATTATTTCTACATTAGAGTCTGATGCTGATGAAGACTGGGGGCACTGTGAACCTGACCTTTGTAGTCTCTCTAGGATTAGCCAGTGTTAGAAAATACCAGATGATAATCCAGTTATCAGCACAGTCTTTTTAAAAGGCTTGGGTTAGGGTGTTAGCAGTTTTCTCTAAAATTGAACCTTCCATCTTAGTGAGAAGCTTGTTAAGACACAGGATATATAAAGGAGGTTAAACAACAGGATGTTCTACAGGGAGGTGGGACATTTCATGCCCATCTGCCGGGCATATTGTTAAGATCAAGAGGTAAACAACTCAAACACATCAGGAAGTCCCTGAAACTGACCAGAGTCATCCATACCCAAGCACACAGAAGTTGTAAGGACTGATGAGAACTTCCTGGAAGAAGCAGAGTACAACTGAGGTGCCTGGAGAGGACTCTGTCCAACCTGTTGAGTTGTGTGTAGTTTGTACAGAGAGCTCCAGGTTCTCAGCTTTTTGAGCTGCCACCGGTGCTGGGGTGGGCTTTGGCAATGCAGCTGTCTGTGATTCATTTCTAGTCCTGTAAGCAATCCCTCGCCCATATTCCTATGAATAACCTCAACAAAAACTCATTGGCTATGTTGGACTTCAGTGATGTCTGCGGTTTGGTCTGTCACCGATTCCCTATCTGGAGTGGGAAATCCTCTCTACAGGAATAGCGCCACACAGCATGGAGTGAGGATAACTCAGTACATAAAATGCTTGCCACGCAGCATGAGAACTAGAGTTCCATTTCCTGGACACCTGTAAAGTTCCAGGCATGGTAGCACACACTTGTAACCCTGGTGATGGGAGATGGAGACAGGTGGACATCTTGGTTCTGCTGAATAGTCAGCCTTTCCTAGTGGTGAGCTACAGGCCAATGAGAGATCCTGTTTCAAAATACAAGGTGGGCAGCTGTTCTGAGAAACATTTAAGGTTGGCCCCACCCTTCACAAGCATATCTGTTTTACCAGTTTCTTCTCCCAGAACCAGCACTCTCAGCTAATGTTAACACGGCACAGACACAGGCCATGGGAAAACCTCACACAAGGACAAGTTATTTTGTGCTTAACAGGCAGAAATAAAGGAGAAAAAAGAATAGGTCAAGAGCTCACATAGTGTATAGCCATTTGTCCCACAGAAACAAAATATTCATAAAGGCAAATAGTGTGTGGAACCAACATGGCAAATTCCAGGGATGGGTTTAATCTTCCTAATCCCTTATAAAACTGTTAGAGAGAAAGATGCCCAACAAGTCCTTCTACTGGTCCCTGCTGTATACTTCCTGGTTTTATTAAAGAGCAGGCATGGGTTGCCTTCTCTCAAGGGAAACTTTGCAGCTTGCTGAGAGCAATGGTTCTGAATGTGGAGGGACACTTATTTCTGCGACATACACAACTCTTTCCATTATCCAAGACAGAATTATTGCAGTCTGGAGACAAAGAGAAGTCCCACAGCTGTGCATGGAAATTACCTACAGGAGAACTCCTGATGTCTAGAACCCATCTCTCACTCTACCTTTCCTGGTCCATCAGTATGCAGGACTGAGGCTCACCTGCAATGCTGAAATTGGAACACCGTGACTACAAATATCTGTAAAAGATATCTGTTGGTTTGCTTGCTAAGTTCCTTTTCTTACATTTTCCTTTATCCCCTAGCTCCTGTGTGTGTGTGGTGTATATGGAGTGTAGTGTGTATGTGTGTGTGTTGTCTGTGGTGTGTGTGTGTGTGTGTGTGTGTGTGTGGTGTGTTTCTTTGTATGTGTGTGAGTGCCTGTGTGTGTATGTGTGTAAGTGTATGTGTGAATATGCACATGTGGAGATATACATCAACATTGGGTGTCTTCCTCAGGTACTGCTCACCTTGTATTTTGAGACAGTCTCTCATCGGCCTGAGACCTCAGAAATTCTGCTAGAATGACTCATCAGTGAGACCTAGGGATCCACCCACCATCTCTGCCTCCCAATCCCTGGGAATTTAAACATGTGTCGCTGTGCCCAACTTTTAATGTGGGTTTTGAAGATGAGGCTCAAGTCTTTGTGCTTGCTCTGCAATGGAGCCGTCTTCCCTGATCCCCTTTCTTACGTTTCTTAGGAATAGCAGATTCCTTTGGGAAACTCATCCATCACCACTACACAAAGCAGGGGCCTTGTTCTTCTAATGACCCAAGCCTACCTGGCGATTTCATTGCCAAAATTTTAGTCCATCCTGATGGAGATGCCTTGGCATGGAGAAAGCATTCGTTAGCTAGCACAACGGACCTAGATCCCAGGAATTTTCCCGGTGGTTCCGCATTCTAACTACTGGATGTTTAACCTGTACCATATCTACCCCACAAATTCCATTTTACACACATTACCCAGTGCCACCCTCCAATGAGGCAATGGGCCAGGCCCTTCCCATGTGCCTTGCTTGCTGTTTGCATTCACTTTTCACTGCATACAATCCTCACCGGAGATACATACACATATTATCATACATAGTGCATGGCATCCCACATTCATTCTGTCCAGCTATGTTCAGTCATATCCAACCACACCATAGAGCTTTGTCATCAAAAAGAAACTCAAACGTAGGTACATTTCATGTTTTTTCAGTTGCCTTGGAGATGAGGAAGTAATTGCAGCTCTCAGTCAACTAAATCTGTGGTGGTCGCCTCAAGGCAGCATTATCCAAAGACAGGTCCCCATCCCTAGACACAGATCCTGGAGATCTTTTAGGGATCCAGCATTTGCTTTTCCAATAAGTTCCCCGCTGATAATTCACTCACCTTAGACCATACCTGAGTACCATTAAATTAAATGTGATGTTTAATAATGATGGAAACTGATAAAGTTTTGAACCAGCATGCGAACAAACCTCTGTGCGTGTCTGTGAGTGAGTTTCTAGATGAGGTTAATTGAAGTGAGAAGACCCACCCTATTCACATCCCATGAGCTGGGGCCCTAGACTTAAAACAAGCAAACGAAGACAGAGAAAGTGGGCTGAGCACAGCATTCATCTCTCTCTCCTTCCATCAGCTGCCTTGGGCTACTGCTTCCTTGATTTCCTTACCAAAATGGACTGTGCTTCACCACTGTGATCCAAAATAAACCCTTCTTTCCCTAGGCTGTGTTTTCTAGCTATGTTACAGCCATGAGAAAATTAGCTGCTACATAAAGTCACTGCTTCTCCAAGTCTGTGACTCTGGGAGAACAGACTTTGGGGAATACAGAATGATAAGCTAGTTAGTGGTTGGACCTGCAACTCTGCATTCACACAAAGCTCCAGGAGATGGTGAAGCTACCCATAACGTGAGAGACAAGGAATCACATAATTGTAAATGTTTATACTTAGTTCACACAGTAAATGAACACAAATCTTCTTCTTGACTCCAGACTTGCCTCCTCATCCACTCTACTGCCTCCATGCAAAGGTCTGGATTTTACAACTGAGAAAACAGAGGTCCAGAGAGCTCTCAATTCCAAACAAGATATCAGAGCTATCTGGGCATGTTTTCAATAGAGCACAGTCCTACTCTCAGATCACCAACCTCAGTGCTTAAGAGTTCACCAACCCTTAGACATTCAGATCAATTTCTCATTGAACCCAATTTAAAAAGAAAAAATACACCCACAAAATGGGCAAGAGATCACTCCATTACATTTCAATGACAGGGATCCCTAAGCAAGGTACAAGATAGAGACACAACATGGTACTGATCATTTGAGTAACAAAGCTTGATCTGACCTAGAGCAACTTGAAACCTTGTACAATGCCCTGGGTACCTACAATAGCCACATTCCTGGAAAGCCAAGACACTTCCTTACTGTAAAAGGATAAAATGAAAGGGGCCATTGAAGAAGTCACAAAAACCCAAAGTTCAAGAAACAAGGTTCAAAATCGGTGGTCCTCCATTCCTTCCTGGCCCATGAAAGTCTTTTCTCTGTCCTCACATAAGGTATATATTGGTTTCATTGACTTATTTACATTGTAGGACATTTTACGTTATAACCCAGGATAAAAAAAAATTGTAAAGAGCTCAGATTCATGCTTTATCTAAACCAGTTCTGATTGTAAAGGGAGGGATGTGAGGAATGATATCTGGTAATGCAGCCGCAAGGTCTTATGATAGTTGTATTAGATAGAATTTTCTAGTGAACATATCCAATAGAGTGTGTGTGTGTGTGTGTGTGTGTGTGTGTGTGTGTGTGTGTGTGTGTGTGATGTATTCTGTATGTAAAAGAATGTGAGTTGATTGGATTGGCTCACTTGACTGTGTGCTAGATCATCTAACAATGGCTGCCTGAATGAATGTTAGAGATTCTAAGAATCTGGAAGCCCTGGAAGAAACCAGTGATGGTCCCCCAGCCCAAGGTTGGCCCTGAAAGCTCCCTGCAAGGCTCTGGTAATCACAAAAAGCTGAAACTGCAGTCTGATGTCTACAGGGGATAGTGAAAGCAATAGTTGCTCTCAGAATGATCTCATGCATGCTGGCTGCCTTGCTCCTTCCCCCACTGTTTGTCCCACATGGCCCCTGGCCTATTGAATAATGCCACCTATATTCAGGTAAGTCTGCCTACCTCAATTGCTGCAACTTTTGTCTCTGAGATTGACACACCCAGAAGTTTGCTTTATGAATCTATAAAGTATTCCTTAGCCAACTCTGCTGACAATCAAGATTAATCATTGTCTCAGGTCAGAGGGCTGACCCAGCGGATAGGAGCACATATTACTTTTGCAGATGACCCAAGTTTGGGTACAGAACTCACATCTGAAAGCTCACAACTGCCCAACACTCCAGGTCCAGGGTATCTGACACCCTCTTCTAGCCTCCTTGGACACCTGTAATAACATGCACATACCCCCCGCACACACACACAATTAAAATAAAACAGATCTTTTAAAACAATATTAATTGTTGCAATGGTCATTCAAACAGCCATATGGCCATTCATGTGGGCACAGGGGGTAGAATATAAGAGAACTCCTCCTTTATGGAAATAAAATTGTCTCACCACAGTTTCCAGGCAGCCCAAAACTTGCATAATCTATCATTATTTGAATTTAGGAAGCTGGAAAGAGACCCGAGGACTGAATCATCAGAGCTCCTTAAATCCCTGGACAGGGAAACCAGGATGGAGTCCAGGTGCTAGGGAAGAATATGTCTTTAGATGTCCAAATACTAAATTGAAAAAACACAGGATGCCTGCACCTACCCTTATTGGTTAATACAAGATGCATCTTGTCTTTAAATGACAACTGAGCTCACAGTATCCAGTTGTCTTGAAGGGTTGGCATCTTTGATGGGTGAGCATTTGTTGGCTGTGAAAGATTCCACCTATCTAAACTAGTTTGTGTTTTCTTTGCTCATGTATTAGTGGCCCTGATGCACGTAGCCAAGTGTGTTACTGAACTAGGCCAAGGACCCAGCTGGCGAAATCCTGCTTTAGCATAATTTTAAATTGCCACATCAACAGAATGCCACTCTTCTGTTTAAAATACTGAACAATTAGCAGCACTCCCTGGGTACTTTTTCAGGATGAGTTCAGCCCATGTATGTAGCTCATACTGTTGCCGTCTTTATTGTTAATTGGTCACACTAAGGCATATACGGAAGTGGACTGAAGGCAGTAAAATTTATCAGAATTTAAGCTCTGATACTCCTTTAAAACAAAAGGTTTTCTCATATTTCATTAAGATCATACACAGACACACACACATGCATACTCACACACATACACAGGTACACACACACACACAGACACATACACACTCACTAACACACACACACACACACACACACACACACACACACACCACAGACTCAGCCTTGTCCTCTAGTGATGCAGCCTTATTGCAGCCTGAAGGTAGAAATAATGAACCTGCAGGAGGGAGTGACAGATTTTTATCACGGAGCTGACCCACATGACTCCATTAGCATTGTTCCAAATGAGAAGTTGCCCTCCCTCCATGGGGAAACAAGGAGCTGTCCGGGAGACAGGATGCACCGAGATGTTCTATTTCCAGTAGAAACTGGATCCTTCCCCAGATCCAAGGACAGGCTGTGCCCTCATCCTTGCAACCCACAGTAGCCATGCTCAGTCTATTTTTGGGCTACTTGCCTACAACAGAGTAACAGCATCTTGAAACAAGAGTCACCTAGCCCCTCTCTGCATTCATGGAAATCTGTATTAGCAACACACATGGGGTGTCCTGGTGTCCAGCTCCAGCAGCCACCATTCACCAATTTCCCTTCTGAGACACATTTCTCTAGAAGATCAAAGCTAATTGAACTATGTAGAGATCTCATTTAAAAAAAAAAAAATCATGTTCAGCTGTTCCCAACCATGTAAATGAGGTTGGGGAAGAGATGGGACAGATGTTGGGGGGAATGGGTGGAGTTGGTAGTGGGTAAGAGAAATTCATTAAATGTGGGCACCATCCTGGAAATTCTTAGTTGAAGTGCAAATGAAACAAAATGAAGCCCTACACGGGGCTGGGAAGGTAGCTCAGCTAATCTCCAGCACCAGTATAAAATATCTCCACCACCACTGCTGTACACTTTTAATGCCAGTGCTGGAGGTAGAGACAAAAGAGCCCCTGCGATTGGCTGTGACTAATCAGAGAGTCCTGCGGTCCCAGTACGAGACCCTGTCCCAAAAAGGAGTAGCCAGAAGCTGAGGAATGGTACTAAAGGTTGACCCATGCCCTCCACACACATGCACACACATACACAAGCACGGACACACACAGACATGTGTACACCTGCACATGCATATCAATTTTTAAGACACACTAAATTCAATTTTCATCTTTTATTTGGGTACCACTTATTTTTAAAACTATAGATAAACTGCTGAATCAGGAGATTGGAATAATGATGATTATTATCGATATCCAAGATAAAGATTCCATATATAAATTAGTCCCTAACCCAGTAAGGCTTGCAGGTGATGTCCAGCCCTCTCTTGAACTGATACCACAAAAATCCAAGTTTACTAGAGTCTGCTTGCTCTCCAGCTGCTGAGCAACCAGGCCAGCCTCTGTCTGTGATTGCATTTAGTGTATGGAGACTGACAGCTGGGATAAGATCAGCTAGGGAGAACATTTTAGACATCTCCTCTAGCCAAGTAGCATGCAACTCCCCGGTAGCTCCTCACTCAGTGGAATGTCAATATGCTGGAAGCCACACTGTAAGTAAGTGGCCTTCTGGGAAAACTAATTTTACTGGATGATAGTCATTCAAAATGGAATTTTAGAGGGGTTGGAGCAATGTCTCTACAATTAGACTCACTTTTCTTAGAAAGAACCTGGGTTCTGTCTGCAGCGGTCAACCATCTGTAACTACAGTTGTAAGGGATGTGACCCCTGTAGAGTGATCTGCCCTCTACAGGACTCTGCATACACATGGCATACATACATACATACATACATACATACATACATACATACATACAAATAAAAGTGGCAAAAATAGAATGTGATATTATAGTTTCAACAAATATGGATATAAAATAGAATTTTTGAAAAATAAAAAAATAGATTAAATATAAAATTCAAAAGAAATTCAGACCAGTAGAAGCTACCTCCATCTCTTCCACAGACCCCTGTGGTAGGCAGCTTCTCTATTCTTTGCCTTAAGGGCTGCTGGGAAATCCTTGGTTTTTATTCAACTCAAGTCAGCTTGGAAAGTAACGGTCACAGTCCCAAGTTGCCTTTTGTTTCTGTGATAGAACACTAGCTAAAAACAAGCTGGGAAAGAAAAGAATTTATTTGGCTTCTATTTCCATGTCATAATCTATCATCAAAGGAAGGTAGGGCAGGAACTCAGGCAGGAACCTGGAGGCAGGAACCGAAGCAGAGGCCACAGAGGAACGCTGTTCACTGGCTTGCTTTCCATGGCTTTTCAGCTTTCTTATCAAAGCCAGGACCACTTACCCAGGTGTGGCACCTCCCACAGTGGCCTGGACCCTCCCACATCAATCAGCAATCAAGAAAATGATGTACAGGCACGCCCCACGCCCGCAGGCCAATCTGAGGAAGGCAAATCCCCAGTTGACTTCCCTCTTCCCTGGTATGTCCGGTTCACAATCAAGTTGGCCACCAAAGTCCTTGTCATTACTATTTCATTAGGCAAAGAGCCCAACAAAGCAAATGTACAATGAGAGAAAACAGAGGGGCGGTTATCTGGAGGCAGAGGCAGAGAGAGTAACCACACAGAAGCCTGGAGGCACTTTCCTGGGTGATAAATAGTCTTGACTGTAGTGGTGGTCATATGAACACACAGACTATTAAACTGTGCATCTAAAAGTCATAGTCACTGGACAAAAATATATGAAAATAAACTTGTTTTAAAAATCCTTCTGTTTTTAATGAAGAGCTCAAAGCAGGCAGTTGACTATGAATCTAAATACAGGGGAAACTCATCCAATCTTTTTAGAAAGCAGAGAAAGGACATCAGGAAGACAGCGTGGTGGGCAAAGTACTTCCTGGGCAAGAATGAAGATCGGAGTTTGGATCCCCAGATCCGATGTCAAAAATCCAAGTGCTATGGATAGTGCCTATACTTCCAGCACTGGACAGATGGGGATAGGATCCTTAGCCATAGATGGTCTCCTGCCCAGTGGGATGCCCTGTCTCGAATTTTTTTTTTTTAACCTGGAGAACACCTGAGGAATACAGGCCAACATAAGGCCTCACATACATATGTGAACACATAGGCACACGAGATGAGGCCACCTGAGCAGGGCCTCAAAGAGCAGGGCCCTCTAAGGTGGGGCAATCACAAGCAGGGGCAATTGAGGCAAGGTCAGGGAACTCGGCAGGTGTTTGGGCAAAGGTCTGTCGGGGAAAGGAGCACAAAGAGGCAACGTGTCTGAACTCAGAGAGCCACGTGGCCTCAGCCTCTTGTTGCTTGGATCATCCAAATCGCATTCTCTGAATTTTGTTCCCAGACCAGGTGTCAGGAGCCTCCGTTGGGCTTAGAATTCTAGCAGGGATTTTCTGAGGCTCTGTTAATGCAGTCTTGTCTTGCTGCTGGGCCTTCCCCACTGGTGACGGTAAGGAGCTATTTTACTGCCTGACTGTGGCTTCACCTGAGGGTTCCATACTTGAAAAGACAGACTTATTTTTATCTCCTTCAGAATCCCCACGGCTTTTCGATACAAAGAAAAGATGAGTGGCTAGACTCAGTCAGTCCCTTCTTTTGGCTCGGGGGGAAGAAGAGAAAGAGAAAACCAACCCGAAATGTGTTGCCATGTCGCTTTTCACTTTCCCTTGTTAATTTGGAAACATGCTTCGAGTCAGTCTCTGCGAACCTTTAGCACGGAAGTACCCTGCACCACACAATGAAGAGTTCTAGAAATACTGGCATCCTCTGGAAACTGGCTGTCACTGTCGGGCACACATAGCAATTTAAAATCATTGGTGTTTTTAAATTAAGAGCGTAAATCTGAAGGTGATCGCTACTTCGAGAGCGCAGATTACGTGGCTATTTCAACTACAACATTCTTCAATTTCCTTTAAGCAGGTCATTTTGGGGAGCGATAAGGGACACTGATTGCCCAGCATGCATTGATTTAAAACTACTGGAATTTTCCATTCATTTCTAGAAGTGCTTCTGTTTGCATGAAGTCTTGCTCTGAAGGCTTAAATCAGCTCAAATTGATCTCTGCCACATGTGCCCCCAAACCCTAATATAATTTAGCAATCTTTTTTGGGGTGCAAACTTAGCAATAATTTTTTGGCTAAGCCAAAAAAAGCACACTAGCAGGTACATTTGCCTTTCAAAACTCACAAGGTCATTGAAGTGAGATTTTCAGTGTCCAATGTCAAGCAGATATAGAGGCAAAGTATATATTGGTTTTTCAGAGATATTTGCTCTAGCATACTGCATTCAATTTCTCAAAAATAATATGAATTTTATCAGAATGTAACGCCTGTTGTAGAATTTTCTGTCCTTACTGCAAATCACCATGTTTTACAACCTCTCTCCAGAATGAAAATCCTTTCCCTAAATTAAATATAGTCTAATCAAGTCACAACGAAAGATAAACATGAAATAAAATAGTGTTAAAAAGAAAAATATTAACAGACAAATTGTCTAATATTCCCAATCCCAAAATGTCTTCTTATTAAGTATGTTAAAAAGAGAGACAGAGAATATTGTTCTAAAAAAGTAAATAAACATGTATTGTTCTTGGACCTAAGTGGCAGGAGTGCTTGCCAGGCTCCAGCAGGAATGGTGATAGTAATAACGTTAACACATAGCCACCATCTCATGAGTCAGGCTGTACTCTTTGCACACACGCCTCACAACATTCCTGGGACACCCCTAAGAAAGCATCCCTTCCTATTTTCTTAGTGTCTCTTCATTTATTAAAAAGGGTTGTTCAATGTCGGGGAGATGGCACAGTGGGGAAAGAGCAAGGGCCAGAATTCAAATCCTCAGGACCCAGATAGAAGCAAGGTGAGCACAGTGGGCCCCCCACACCAGAGGAGGAAGGGGACATCCCCGGAGCAAGCTGGAGAGCTAGACTGGCCCATATCCGTGAGCTCTGGGTTTGGCTGAGACACCCTGCCTCATCAAATTAGGTGGTAAGTGAAGACACCTGATGTCTCCCTTGGGCCTCTACAGCTGCATGTTCACCACCACACATATGTACATGCACTTTCACACATAAACATACACAATGCATACATGCACACACAAACACCATACAATATACATATAAGAAAGTGAACAGATTCTCATATCCTACACACACACACACACACACACACACACACACACACACACACACATTTTGAGACTGAAACTCACTGTACCACCCAGGCTAGTCCCAAGCTCATGATCTTCCCTTTCCTAACTGTCAAGATTACAGATACTTTCCATGATGCTTGGTTACATACACCCCCCACCCCCCCCCCACACACACACGGATACAGAATAAGTAAGTTCTCTGTCTTTCTCCCTTTTCTTCTCCCTCTCCCATTTTTTCTTCTGCTCCATCTCCCTGTCCCTTCCTCCATCACTGCTAATTGGGGTGTGACAAACACATATGCCATAAAATCCACCTTTTGTAAATATGCAGTTCAAATGAAGTCATAAATTTGTGCCATTTCACAGACATCTGTGCAATTCCATTTTATAACATCCCATTACTCCCCAAAGCTGTCTAACGCCTATTTGCAGTCAACACTACTACCCCAAACACCAAGGCAACTCCTGCCTTGGAAACTGCCTGCAAGTAGAAAGTGTACTGGGTAGTTTTAGATTTTTACATTTTTCTTGATTCACAGTATTTTTAAGGTTCACATTTCTTTGTTGTATGTATTAGCAATTCTTTCCTCTTTTCATTGCTGACAAGTAATGCTCTACTACATGGTTATTCGATAACTGGTAAATTTTTGAAGTGTTTCCATTTTTGTGCTATTGTAAATACAGCCATTACAAGTACTAGTACATGTCTTGGTGTAGGAGCTAGATCGACATCTGTCTTAGGTAGAAACTTAAGATGTGACAATTCATAAGATGAGTTCATGGTGGTCAAGTCTGCCAAACTCCACTAATATGTTTCCAAGTTAACTATTTCAATTTATCTAATGATCTTTTTTTAGGCATCCTATATAATTCCACTTCACTGAAAAGAAAGGTGCACTCAAGGTCATTCATCACTTTGTTTAAGATTACTAAATTTGTGACTTCAAAAAGCAAAACAAAACAAACAGAACACAAGGACCTCAGACTGTGATTGACACAGACTGTGTGAGCAGGCCTTTTAGCTTGCATGGCAAGTCATAGGGAGGCGTGTGCTGCAGTGCCAGAGCCAATGAACCGCTTCCCTTCAGCGCCCTTTTCTGTCTACGTTTACTAGACTGGGCTGAGACACCAACACAAATAAAGAAGCAGCAGGCAGTACTGTGGTGGTGGCACAGGAAGAGGCATGCTGAGGTGCAAAGGTACAGAGTGGACGAGTGCTTGGCAGCTAGAGGAGAGGGAAAGGGATTCATAGACAGGCCAAGCTGCAAACGCATCAGGGCATCCATATGCTTTTGCCACTGGACCAGGAGAGAAGGCTGGAAGGGATCAAAGAAGAGAAACCTGGGGCTCTTGTGAGAAGAAGCCCAGAAAACCTCCAAGTCGTCAGGTACAAGTATCTCAGACATTCCAGACCCAGGAGTTGTAACAAGACTGCTGTCAAGGGCTAAGGAATGAAGATCATTGGGCTCCCATAGAAGCTAAAATACCGGCTGCTGCCCAAGGAGGTGTCACATTTGAAGAGCTGAAGCTCTCAGTGATAGGCTTCCAGGAGCACCATAGTGCTCGGAGAGAGTCCACATGAGATCTACAACACTTGAAGGAGCCACCTGGTTGCTGTTCACACCAGTTTGTGGCAGCTGTTCACTGCAGTCAACCACCAAGAGTTACAAAAGCTGGCCGAGATCAGCACCTGAAGGCTTTCTCCCTGGTTAACCATGATTTCTAACTGGGAAGCGTTAAAAGACCTCAGCCAGCTGGTGAGAAACAATAATGGCCTTGCTGTGCTAAGAGTTGGCTACCAGTGGCTGTAGAGATGGCTCAGAGGATATGAGCACTGGCTGCTCTTCCAGAGGACCCAGGTTCAACTCCCAGCACCCACATGGAGACTCACAACCATCAGTAACTCCAATTCCAAGGAATCTGACACCATATTCTGACCAATGTGAGAACTGAAGGCATATGGGGCACATACATACAAGCAAAAATACCCATTAACATAAATAACTTAAAATGAAAGAGAAATTTAAGAGTTGGCTATTAAAACTCCATTTCTAGAAGTTTGAAAGTCTCTCCGAGATCCCTCACCTAACCACCAAACCTGCAAAACGCGGCATCACTCAGGGTGGAAGGCACTCTGTCCTTGGAGTCATTTCCCTCAAATCTCAGTGTGTCCCTTGTGTTACCAGAGTTAGGATCAGAACCCATGCCCTGGAAGTCCTAAGAAGCCAGGCTCGGCCACCTGTCTTTAACGATCCAATTAAAATAGCCAAATTTATAATGGCAAAGCAGAGATCGCAGATTTATTTAATTTGGCAAAGATATACAGAAAGGCCCAAAATCTATTTTTGGGATCCTCACATGATGTTTAGGTCTAGTCATTGGGATCCTATCCTCCATTTATGGTCTCCAATTGCTCCTTCAATGTGATCTGATAAGTTTTTGGAGCTGTGTGACATCTCTTCCTGAGAGAGAAGTTCCCCCTCTAGCTGACATGGGCTTTTCAGCCTTTCCCTTCTCTCAGCATGAGACTCCAGGGAAATATACATACCTTGAGGCTCCCTGCTTCAACATTCTGATAGCCAAAGAGAGGGATAAAAATTGTCTCTTTAAAGTTCCTTCATTCCTGCCAGACATGTCAGGTAAACTTCCTTGCATCATCTTCTTCATGTGTTGCCAGTGAATGAGGGCACTCCATTATTAATGCCATTCATTCAGAGTCCTGGCTGATAGGCCCTTGTATGTTAGGAAGTGGTAGGTTAGCACACACCACTTCCAGGGCAGCCCATTTGTTTGAAGCTCTCCTAGCATCAAATTCCCACACAGAGCTGAAAAATACAGTCCTCCCAGGTGTTCAAAAGGTCAGACCCATGAAAATGAACATGCAGGTATGCACGGAAGCTGGAGAGGATACTGTATCCCTTGAAGCTGGAGTTTCAGGGTACTGTGATCTGGGAACCAAAACCCTAGGCCTTTGCCAGAGCAACCAGCACTATTCTGGGCCATGTGCCTCACTGCTGCAGTCTTCTTCCAAGGCATGACTTCATCTGTGTATAAAGACCTTGTCCTTGACCACTGTCATAGTGAGCAGCAGACGTTTCTTTCTGACGGCCTTTTATGTTAAGCTGGTTTGGGAATAAACAGAATTTATAACAGTTTAAAGAGCAATTAAAGATTAAGGTACGGGTGGTGGTTTATGAGCCAGCAAACACATCGCAGAGAATGCTGAAAACTCTGAGCTCCTAAGTTAACAACAGAGAGAGAAGGCAATATTTTTAAATGTACAGGCAGTTTCTACTTTCTCTCAGGCGTGTTTGTATTTCTAAGGTAAATAAAGGTCAAAAAATGGGCCTAAAACTGCTTTTAAGATGATGCCAATCATGACCCAACAAGGTTACAGAACAACAAAGCTTAAGCTTTCCCAAGTACAGAGAATTGAACCAGGTGTCTATGCTAGATGCTGTGTAAACAAGATCACAATTCTATATAACAAAAAGACTTTGCAAATAATTTAAAATTAACAGTTTTTTCAAAGTTCTTGGGTTTATAATGCAAAATTAGATTTTTATTTAATTTCTATTCTTATTTTCCTCTAGAATTTTATGTGAAGGTGTACGTGCACATATACCAATTAGAAGAGGGTATTATTTTATTCTGTCTTATTTTGGTGTGTGTGTATGTGTTATTGTGAGTACATGTGTGCCTATGTGTGTGCTCATGTGTGTGTTAGTATGTGTGCACATGCATGTGCATACACATGGTCCACTTTGAGTAACATTCCTTAGGAGTCATCCACCTTGGGTTTTTGAGGCAGCATCTCTCATTGGCCTTGGGATCACTGATTAGGCCAGGCTGGTCTAAGAGTCAGAGAGTCCTGTGGGTCCGCCTGCCTCTGCCTCCCCAGTGCTAGGATTAAAGGCCTGTGCTACCACTCTCAGGTTTTTACTTGGTGGTTGGGATCAAACTCAGACCCTAACACTTGTATGACAAGCACTTTACTGATGGAGCTATCTTCCAGCCCCCCTTGGAGAAGAATTTCTGTTTATTGTTTTTTGAAGATAGATAGATAGATAGACAGACAGACAGAAATATAGATAGATAGATAGTAGATAGATGATAGATTAGACAGACAGATAGATGATAGATAGATAGATAGATAGATAGATAGATAGATAGATAGATAGACAGATAGATAATAGATCTATTGAAGAATACTCTACCATTCTTAGGAGATGAGCTACACAGATCCTTTCTGACTTGGTGAGTTATCTACAAAGGGAGGGGCTTACACAAAGGCTTACACAGTCTAGTTAAATGGCATTGAGACAATATCAGTGTTAAGAAAATCCTCAAGGATTAAATTAGTAAAGACAACAGGAGGCTGAGGAGGTGGCTCAACAATGAGGAAGACAGAGGGCCCAGGCTTGCTTTCCAGTGCCCACTTGGTAGTTCATACTCATCTATAACTCAAGCTCCAGGGGCTCCAATGTCCTCTTCTACCCTCAGTGGGTACTGCACACATGTGGTACCCATACACTCTCAAAATCGTACATACACATGAAATAAAAATACATAAGCCCTTTTTTCAAGTGAAAGAAGGGTCACAGAAAATTCTGTATTATTCTTGAATGTAAGGCTCTCACAGAACCACAATGGCCTACTGCACACATCAGGCCCCTCTTTGCTTATATTTGCTCTCCTATGTACAGTTACTTGCTCTTTGTGATAGTAGCTCATGTTGGGAAAAGGAAATGGTTCCCTTAGTTCTTTGGTCACTCCAAACCTCACCAGATTCTTGGCTGTAACAAATAACAGGAAGATGTTCTGTGTTGAGAGTGGAGAGCACACGGCATCTGGTGTTTTCCTTAGATACGTGGAACATTTTTTTTTCCCCATTCCTCTTAGAGCAGTGAAAAAAAAAGTAGACATGTACATGTATTTTAACAATATGTGGTTTAACCATTGTAGCTTGACTCCCTCTCCTACTCTTGAGTTCTCCACGCTGTTCTTCAAATGTACCACCTTGCCATGTAGGTCCGCATTATGTCATGTTACAAAATGACTGTATTTGACACTGGAAATATAATACCTAGTGAGCTCATAACCCCATGGGAAGGTTGCAACTGAGCAGCAGGTGGCCACTTTGGCCCACACAGCAATGGTCTCATTTCTCCCAGGAACAGCCAGCTCCCACTGGCAAATACTTAACAACTAGTTTGGGGGGAACTGGAGCACCGGTTGTACCTTTTGCCCACTTCCATGGTA
The DNA here is from genome assembly GCA_907164525.1 of Lophiomys imhausi. Taxonomy (NCBI): domain Eukaryota; kingdom Metazoa; phylum Chordata; class Mammalia; order Rodentia; family Muridae; genus Lophiomys; species Lophiomys imhausi. The sequence continues at coordinate 6,435,352 of CAJQZJ010003646.1, read as the reverse complement.
TAAATATTCACACTTGGGTGATGTCAACCAGGTTAAATTTTCCTAAAGATTTAACAGTTGGCTCTAGTCCTAGGTACTCAGCTTGGGGAGAAAAGGGTTTAACTCAGCTCATTCCTCCAAGTAACACTCCGTCACTGTGGGAAGTCAGAGGCAGGAGCCCTGGAGAAAGGCTGCTCCTTATAAATCCCAGGCCCCTCTTCTCCTGGATAGTACTGGACACTGGGCAGGACTTTCTCATGGCAATCAAGAAAATCTCCCACCAACAGGTAGGTCTGGTGAAGGCAGTTTTTCAACCAAAGCTCCGTCTTCCCAGGACTATCACGTGGACAACCACGATCAACCCCACTGTTGTGAACTACATTAAGCACAACTGCTGAGACCAACATTCCGTATCCTCACAGTGTAGAGACGGACATTAAAACACTTGACTCACGCAACTACCTTCCTTGGCTAATCTTATAGACATCAAAAATTAGTCACGCTTTTTGTAGATGATCCTAGATTCTTCCTGTTAGGGCATTTGACAATTCCACATGTAGTGACTTCTCAGAGAATGCTTTCTACACTTAAACATGACATCCTAGCATTCCTGGCTACTCTCTTATATCTATAAAGAGGCTGCCAGAAGGTTGGAATTATTTTTTAATTAATTTATTCATTTTACATCCTGATCACAGCCCCCTCCCTCTTCTCCACCTGTTCCCACCTTCCCACCCTCTTCTTCCTTTCCCCCCCCCCTTCTTCTCAGAAGAGCCCCCCCCCCCGCAATCAATCCACCTGACTCTTCAAGTCACATCCAAACTAAGAGCATCTCTTCCACTGAGGACAGACAAGGCAGTCCAGGTAGGGTAAGGTGTCCACAAACAGGCAATAGAGTCCATGTCAGGAACAGTCTCCGCTCCACTTGCTAGGGGATCTACATGAAGACCAAGATGCCTATCAGCTACATATACGTGGAATTCTCATCTAGTTCGACTAGACTCTAGCACCATCACAATCCTAGCCTTGTACCATTGCAACAATTCCCTGCTCTAATCCACCCATTTCAGATTCTCCTTGCTATTAACCTTTTTATATAGCCAGGCAGCCACTGGAACTGCCCTCCAACTGCTGGGAGAGGGAAAGCCCCCACCACCACTTCCCTCTCTTGAAAAACCTTAGAAGCTTCCTGTGGCTTGGCATACCTGATCTAAACCTCTTAGACTGCCTTTCAAACCTGTCTCCCATAAGCAAGAGCAGTAGTCCTAGGCTGTTGTGGACTCTCATAAAACCAGTTAAGGTAGCTGAAATCCCTGTGGGCACTCCACACTGCATCTTAATTTCCTTGTTCAGCGCAGACAATGATAAGTCTAATTCCCCTTTCATCAGACTCACTGGAATTCTGAATACCAGTAAGCATGCAGCCTGCATAATAAACCCAGAGATATTCCACATAATCTATTAACACATGCTCCTGATAAATCACAAACCCCTAGTCAAGACAGCTAACGTGGAAAGGTATAAAACGGTTCATTTTAACTCATTCAGAGTCACCCGCAAAGCAAGCCTTCAGATACACTGGTATTTCTGAGAATCACTAAACCTCTTTCCTACTTGTTTATGGTATCTTTTACTAGGGTCTTTTCATGAAACCAATTTCCTTAGCCCAGAGCAGCAACTAGACAGTATTTAGTTTGGGGGGGTCTTTGTGGGTCTTAGTCACCATGTTCCAGAGGTTTGGACAGACTCTTTAATATCACATATTATGGATTAAGGACACAGTTTTTAAATGATGGAAAAGGAAACCACAAACACATGACGTAGAAGATATTGTGGAAGTCTCAACTTACTAATCACAGCAGAACCAGCTGCAGCCGAAAATGTCCAGCATTTAGAACACTTCATGCCTTAAGCACCAGCCATTGTTTTTCAATTCTGCCTAGGGGTTTTGTCAGAATGCAACCTAAGCTTGTTAGGTAGGAAGCAGATACAACCAGGAAGCACAGGAGAACTGACCTCCTCAGATGTGGTTTGGTAATGGGAATGTGTCCAGACCCCCATTCTTCAGAGTGATGTTGTGGTAAGTTCTCCACACATTCCTCAGAAGGCCTGCAGAGGAACATGACCTCTCCCCTGGCACCACAGACCTAGCCACACATGCTGTATTCGCTCTCCTTTGCTTCTATAGTGTCACATTCTTCACTTTAAAAATCATATTTATTATTCTTCGAAATAAGTTACCTGAATCAACATATTTTGTTCAGTCTTGGGGTTTTTTTTTTTTTGACAAATCAAAGCCAAGGCATGGATGCATAAAAGACCAGAATATTCTAGACCCAGCCCTCTACTCTCATTATGGGGACGCATCCAGGCCCTAGAAATTCTGTGTGGAATATTTTGATCCAGTAGAGGACCTTACTGTGAATTCCGCCAGGTGCACAGGGAAGCAATCATGTAGTTATGAAACAAATGGGAGAGAATAGACAGGACAAGAAACCCATCGGCCACCTGTCTAAGGAGCTGAACTACACAGGGGCATAATTTGGAAGAATCCATTCAGCTTACATCCCATCTGGAAGATCATAACCCAGGAACACTAGCCAAAGATTCCAAGCCAGAATCTCTCATTACCAAAGTGTCCACCTGTTTGCATACGGCCCCTTCAACTGCCGAGACTGTGAGTTCATGAATAGGGAAGAGTGGGGAGAATAGGGAGCCTGCCTCTTCATGCTAACGCAATCTCACAAGAAAACCTGATGTGCACCAGAACAGCACTCAAAGTCCAAATGGTTTCTTTTTTGAGGAAAACAGAGGAAGCAGAGAATTTTTACTGCTAGCTGATTGACAGAAATCCACTACCACCTGGCAGCCAGCCTACCCCAGGAAACGAAAGCTGCTTTTGTTCACCAGCCATGATCCAGCAGGTCCCTAGTTCTGTGCACTGCTTCCCATGGAGCTTATCTGATTCCTCCAGCCAGGTGTGAAAGAGCAGAGGGAGCTGATGTCATCACTGAAGGTGACTGGCTGGCTTCAAGCCCAATGGACTCAGGATATTGTTCTCAGCAGTGGCTTATATTTCTCTCCTTCTAAACTGGTGCCAGAAAAGGAAGGAGTTGGGGGCCGAGGTCTGTTCCCAGGAAAGCCAGGGAAACCTTTGTATCTGCCTCCTGCCCTTGCCTCTTCCTTCAATAGCATCTTTCCAAGAAATCAACCTTTAAAAGCTACAGAGAAGTATTAGCCAGACTTGAGATCATCAGGAAGACTCTTCAGTTATGACTTAGTATTCTCCGACACCCACTTTGGAAAATATGTTGCTCTAGTTTTACCTTGTTGCTGTGGCAAACGCCATAACTGAAAGCAACTTAGAGGAGAAAATCATGCATTTGGCTTACACTTTCGGGTCACAGTCCATCATGAAGAGAAGCCGGGGCAGGACCTGAAAGGGGACTAAAGCAGAAAACATGTGGGAATGCTACATGCTGGCTCCCTCACTGGTTCATCCTTAGCTAGCTTTAATATACAACTCAGAACTTAAATAGAGAAGGTGCTATCCATAATGGATTGGACCTTCCTACATCGGTTAATACAATTGAGCCAAACACTCTCTCTCTCTCTCTCTCTCTCCCTCTCCCTCTCCCTCTCCCTCTCCCTCTCTCTCATGTGCGCACTCACCAAGCCAATCTGATCTTAATTTCTCAGTTGAGGAGTCTTTTCTCAGATGACTCTGTCCTTTGTCAATTTGACAATTCAATCTAGATAGGACACAGTATACTATCTTCTCAGAGCAACTGTTCTCAAAGTGTCTCTGGGATGGTGTTATGTAGTTGTTTCCTTCAGACTGTGACACTCCCTTGTTTTGGGAAGAGAGAAGTTCAGGAAGGTCATGAAACTTAGAAGATTCTCTCTCTCTGTCTGTCTCTCTCTCTCTCTCTCTCTCTCTCTCTCTCTCTCTCAGAATTGTTGGAGAGGGACTCTTTAGTGGAGCGGCCTACAAGTTGTACAAGGAGTTTCAGTGATGCCTTGCTGGGGTGAAATTCTCAGCAATATGGCTACCTGAATCACCCATGATCTTGCAAATTACCCTAATTACAACCATTTCTTCCACAAGGTAGGCTTGGATGGAATCATTTCTTTGGTCTTCCTTTACTTTATTTTGGGTGAATAGAACAGGTTTCTCCCAGAAAAGATATGCAAAAGTGGGGCAGCACCGGGGAATCTTTTAGAAATATAAATTCTTGGCCGTTATGTGTACCCTTCTTGAATCAGCTCCAGGGACTGGCTAAGTGAATCCTTTCTGTGAATCCTCTAGGAAAGCCAAATGCACTCAGAACTTTGTCATTCCTTGGTAGAGAGAAACTGAGCCCATTTTCTGTTCCAGCCTTCAACAGTGACTTGAACTCCAGGAGAGTTGACACCTGGTGTTCTAGTTTCCTTTTGTTGAGGTAAAAGCTTCTCACCAAAAGCACCTTAGGCTAGGAAAAGGTTTACTTATCTTACACTTCCAGGTCACAGCCCATCCTGGAGGGGAGTCAGGGCAAGAACTTGCTCTTCCAGGCAGCATTACCTCCAACCAGGGAATTCACTTACAACCAAAGAAGTATAGCAGAAACAATGGAGGAATACTGACCAATGGCTTTCTCAGAGGCTCACGCCCAGCCAACTTTGTTACAAGTTAAAACCACCTCACAAGAGAATGGTGCTACCCACAGCGGACTGGGCTCTCCCACATCAATGAACAATCAAGACAGTCCCCCCAATCGACATGCTCCCAGGCCAATCTCATCTAGGCAACTCCTCAATCAAGGTTCTCCTCTCAAGTGAGTGTAGACAGTTAAAGCCATCCAGGACATCTGGAAAATGGGAATTGTCCTACTCACTCACATCCCACACTGATGCTATCCCGGCAACACCATCCGTTCCCCTAAAATATTATTTACTGACTTCATGCTCTTCAAAATTTGCAATTGAAACTTCTCTTACTGTGAATGTTATATTAGCATAGCTTCTTGCGGAATGCAAATGTCACTAGCTGATGCATTTCAAAACTCAAGACCCCCTCACACCTGTCATCCTATTAGTAAATTTATCTTACCTTCTGACAAGTGCTTTTATGTGAACCCAGTCAGCATTTTTAAAAAGTTTTCTAGCTTGAAAACAAGGACAGAGAGGTAGGTGGTCGGTCATGAGGGAAGAGAAAGAGGCTTGTCAATGCATATGTGGTGACAGAGAACATCTCACAGAAGATTTTTTTGGGGGGGTGGCATTTGGAATATCACATGTCTCACCTCTAAGCTGCTGATCATGAGACCATTATATTTCACCTGATTGTCAAGACTCACTAGGATCATTACTCAACACTACTTTCAAGGCCGCCCAGATACTGCTACTCTCTCCAATTAGCCCACGGTTTTCTGGGTCTTTACATACCCTGTATCTTCCTGACAACCATTCATACCACCTCCTCTTTAGGACAGCTCCAATCCCCATGCTGGGGGAAGTTCCTCTAATCTACCTCCTTAGTCATTGCAAAGAAGAAACAAAATTCAAGTACTCAGAGCTGGCAGTCATACAAAGAGAGGAGTAGTTTCACCCTCTTTGCTGGGATGTAACTCAGAGCAATTTCAGGAAAGGAACCAGATACCAGACTGAATGACACACCATATTTTAAGTTTAACCATTTTATTAGCTGCTCTTCTCAGAGCTATGGCAGAATACCTGGAAAATGCAAGTTAAGAGAGAAAGGACTTATTCTGACTCATGGCTCGAGGGACACATGCATCATAGCAGGAAGACTTGATGGTAGGCAGCTCCCTGGTGAGGGGAGCAGGTGGCCAGGACCTCTTACCTCCATACACCAAGAGTCTGAGAAAGGGGGATGCTGAGCTGAAACTGCTTTCTCCCTTTTTCCCTTTTTCCCTTTATTCTGACAATGAGTTGGGGATTCCCACATTCAGATCATCTCCCCCTTCTGTTAATCCTCTCTGGAAATGCCCTTAGAGACTAGAGACGTACTCAGAGGTGTGTCTCCTAGGTGATTCTAATCCATTCAAGTTGACAACGGTCATTGCAGAGTAGAGTATAAACAAATCTTCTAAGAGATCTTTGTGATGCACAGGTCATATCTGTCTTAGTTTCCTTTCTGGCCACTGTGCTAAAATACACTGACAAAAACAACTTGAACAGAAAAGGGGTTTACTCAATTTACAATTCCATGTTATAGCCCATTGTCTTAGTGGAGTCAAGGTGACAGGAAACTTGAAGAACCTAGTCACAACCCCTGTCAAGACCAGAGAGAAATGAACACATGCATGCTCACTGCTTAGCTCCTATTTTCTGTTCTTACGCAGTCCAGGATCCAAACCAGAAGTGATGTCACCATTGATGTGGGCTGGGTCACCCCACACCAATGAACATACTCAAGACAATCCTCCACAGACACTCCCACAAGCCAACTTTATCTAGACAATCCTTTATCGAGACTCTCTTCCCTGGTGATTCTGGATTATGTCAAATTGACGATTAAAACTAACTGCCACAATTACCCTGTGTTCTTTGGCAACTGGCTCCTGTGAATATCACTAATATGTCAAGAAGGACAAGGGCAGAATGTGGAGCCAGTCATCTGTTTTGAAACCTAGCCCTTAAATGCCAATACCTGAGACACTAAGAGAAAAACTTAACCTTTAGCTTAAACATCCATGTAAAAAAATGGCATTAGTATCATTGTTCCATATGAAGTTTGTATGACTAGCCCATGTAAATATCATGTTCCTGTATCATATAGTCATCTCATACTGTCAGCTGCTAGTTAGCAGTATTAGCAAGCATTCTGTTGACTTTACCTACTTTCTTTGGCTGATGGAACTAAGATGGTTAGATGTAACAAATGCTGTATCACTCAGATTTTTTTTTTTTTACCAAGAATTTCTAGTTGTAACTGAGACCAGCTCATGATGTCATCTATTGCTGAGAAACTGACAGACAAACATATGTCTCCTTGTACATTAGAGACTGTGAGGGGTTGTGACACAATATCAGGAGGAAGCCATCATGCAGCCCCACGGGTACTACAGTCTTTGGGGGGCTACTCCTTACAATCCCTGAGCTTTCTTCTTGTCCTTGGGTTTTCAGGAGCAGTATACTCTGGAATTAATTTCCTTCTACTACACATGTGGCTGTGATGGTGGGTGGCTTTCACCCCTTCAGACTTGCTGAGCTCCTCTGTACCTTCAGGGCTGTCAATGGGCTTGCTATCACCTGGGGACCTGTTACCTCATGATTTCACCTTCAGAGATTCTTTTCTGCTTAATTGAATTACCAACAAAACAACACAAAGCATATACATGGAATTTTTCTTATTCGCTGAGATAGAATTGTCTTCCATATTGGAGAATGTGTCCCTTCCTTTTTGTGACTTATAGCTGCCATTCCATTTGTTTGTTTGTTTGTTTGCTTGTTTGTTTCTAATTCATCATGGATTACCATTTGATCTGATGGAAAGAGAACATGACTTCCCTTCAGGTCCTTTCCATGGACTCTGTCAGAGCCTTCTCTAAACTACTAACAAAGCCTGGCCCTTCTGGGTGATGGCCAATTGCTCTTGATTGTGTTTTAGTTTCAGTAAAACCGGGAAGCTTTAATGTAAAGGCTGAAAGGTGAAGTCAGGGACTTGGCAGAGGCAATGTGCTGTCGTTTGGTGACCTGAGCTCTCCAATACTTCCTGGTTCTGAAAGAGGTCTGTCTTAGTCCAGAGTTCAGATCTCCTCTGAAATGTTGTATTGATCTCCTTGGGAGCTATTCATCCCCTTCTCATGCTCAGTGATGGAGTGTTGGTGACTTTGCCTGCCCCAGGATGGTCATCTTCAGTCACTTAGATCAGTTTAGCCATTTTTCTATGGCTAATCTAGAGAGAGAAAAAGAAAAGGCCATCATATCTCTTCCATCCAGTTTGGGCATGATAAATGAGGATGTCAGAGAACACATAGACACCGCAGAACCTGCTATGTTCGTCCTCCCTTACTTCTTTCTCTATCCTTTTCTTCCTACCCTGTCCTTTTTCCATTCCCTTCCTCCCTGACCTCCCATCCCATCCCCTCCCGATCTTCCACACCTGTAAAATTTCACTCCCTACCTTTGCAGCCTCAGCTGACACTCGCCAGAAGTTTCTCAATAGATGAATTCCTACCTGAGAGTCTTGCCAGCTCTGACATGACATGCTGTTCATCTGTTCCTTGTGAACTTATGTATCACCTGTCCCCTCATGCTGGAGTGCAAAACCTGTGGGAAATGTCTCACGAAGCAAAAAGAGGAGTTATTTTTGTTCTCCAAAGGGAGAAGAAAGCTGGACTAATTCTGGTGGAGAATGTGCAGGTCGGGTCAAGAGTTTAACAAAGGAAGAAACAAGAAAGAGCTAACAAGAGGGGCTGATTTTTCTAATGTGGAGTGGAAGGTGTGCTCACTCTTCTTGTTACAGTGACAGTCTTCAGAAAAATCTACCATGGCCATGAATATATCTGTGCAGGAAGATTTATCAGCTCTGCATCTGGACTGACATGGATTGAGGAGGGTATACCCCTGGTTAAAAAACATATTCTAAAATTAGACTGATAAAGAGCCTATACTTGTGTCCCTATAGAAGGATGGCAGGCAAATTTGTGAAGAAATATATGCAAATAATAGCAACTAGGGACTAAGGAGAGGTCTCCTGCAGTCAGTGCTTGTTTTGCAATCATGAGGACATGAGTTCAATCCCCAGGTGTAATGGCGCACATTTTAACCCAAGTTCTGGTGAGGTAGGGCTCCATGGGATGGATCTGTGAGTTTCAGGACAATGAGTGGCCCTGTCTCAAAGACATAGACAGCATAGACAACAACTTGAAGGATAACAGTGAGGTTGTTCTCTGGCCTCTATATGCTTGCCCATGTAAGTATACACACACACACACACACACACACACACACACGTGTACACATATGCACAATCAAAATAATAAGTAAACAATAAACAAAATGGTATTCACATAGATCCAGCAATTCATAGTGTGCATACACTGAGGAACTGAGGGCAAAGGGCCATGGAAAAAACAAGCCTCTGTATTTGTTGCTGTGATAAGACACCATGACCAAAGGCAACTTACAAAAGATAGTTTACTTGGACTTGTAGTTCTAGAGGGATAAAGTCCATAAAGGCAGAGCAGAATCATGGCCACAAGTGGCATGAATAGTGGCTGGGGCAGCAAGCAAGGAGACTATATCTTCAATGGCAACCGTGAAACAGAGAGAGAGACAAAGAGCAAACAAAGTGGGTGAGACCATTTACTTTTTTTTTTTGTAATGGTTTATTTATTTCTGGGTCTTCAATTCGATTCCATTGATCCACTGGTCTGTTTCTATACCAGTACCATGCTGTTTTTATTGCTATTGCTCTGGAGTAGAGATTGAAATCTGGGATGGTGATGCCTCCAGATGTTTTTTTATTGTACAGGATTGATTTAGCTATTCTGGGTTTTTGTTATTCCATATGAAGTTGAGAATTGTTTTTTCCAGGTCTGTAAAGAATTGTGTCAGTATTCTATTAGAAATTGCATTGAATCTGTATATTGATTTTGGTAGGATGGCCATTTCTAATATGTTGATCTTACCTATCCATGAGCATGGGAGATCTTTCCATCTTCTGATGTCCTCTTCAATTTCTTTCTTCAAACACTTGAAGTTCTTGTCTTACAAATCTTTCATCTGCTTGGTTAGAGTTACCCCCAGGTATTTTATATCATTTGTGGCTATTGTGAAGGGTGTTGTTTCTCTAATTACTTTCTCAGCCCATTCATTTTTTGTATAAAGAAGGGCTTCCGATTTTTTCTAATTAATTTTATATTGAGCTGCCTTGCTGAAGGTGTTTATCAGTTGTAGGAGTTCTCTGGTGGAATTTTTGGGGTGGCTTATTTATACTGTCATATCATCTGCAAATAGGGATGATTTGACTTCTTCCTTTCCAATTTGTATCCCCTTGATCACCTTTAGTTTTTTTATTGCTCTAACAAAAACTTCAAGTACTATGTTGAAGAGATATGCCAAAAGTGGGCATTCTTGCCCAGTCCCTGATTTTAGGGGAAATGCTTTTAAGTTTCTCTCCATTTAATTTGATGTTGGCTGCTGGCTTGCTGTATATTGCCTTTATTATTTCTAGGTATGGTCCTTGTATGTCCATTCTCTCCAGGACTTTTAGCATGAAGGGTGTTAGATTTTGTCAAATGCTTTTTCAGCATCTAGCAAGATGATCCTGAGGGTTTTTTTTCTTTCAACTTGTTTATATGGTGAATTACATTAACGGATTTTCATATGTTGAACCATCCTTGCATTCCTGGGATGAAGTCTACTTGATCATGGTGTATGATTCTTTTGATGTGTTCTTGGATTCGGATTGCCAGTATTTTATTAAGTATTTTTGTGTCTATGTTCACAAGGGAAATTGGTCTGAAGTTCTCTTTCCTTGTTGAGTCTTTGTGTGATTTAGGAATCAGGGTGACTGTGGCCTCATAGAATGAGTTTGGCAGTGTTCAATTTACATCTCAAACACAGCCCCCTCCCTCTTCCTCTCCTGTCCCTCCTTCTCACCCTCCACACCCTCTCCCATATATCCTTCTCCTCCAGTCCTTCAGGCCCCCTCAGTTCATCAGCCACATAAGGGCTAAGAGTTTCCTCTTACTCTGGGGCCCAACTTGGCAGCTCCACTAGGGTAAAGTGTCCCACTAACAGGTAACAAAGTCCATGACTGAGACTGCCACATCCCTACTTGTTAAGGGATAAATGAGGACCAAGTTGTCTATCCTCTATATTTGTTTAGGGGGTCTAGGTCAAGTCTAAGCTTTCTTCTTCTTCTTCTTCTTCTTCTTCTTCTTCTTCTTCTTCTTCTTCTTCTTCTTCTTTTTCTTCTTCTTTTTGTTATTAGCATTTCAGTCTCTGTAAGCCTCTAGAGGCCTAGGTTATTTGGTTCTGTTGATCTTCATATGTTGAACTTGACCCCTCCAGGTCTCTCTATTCCTTCTCCTTCTCTTATATAGGGCTCCCAGAGTTCCACCTAATGTTTGACTGTGTGTCTCAGCATCTGTTTTGATCTGCTGCTGGTAGAATTTCTCATAGGATAGTTATGCTAAGTTCCTGTTCCTTTGGGTCTGTGGATTGTAGGATAGTTATCCTGTACTATATGGCTAAAATCCAGTTATAAGTGAATACATACCATGTGTATCTTTCTGGGTCTGGGTTAGTTCACTCAGGATGAGCTTTTCTAGTTTCATTCAATTGGTTGCAAACTGCATGATTTCCCTGTTTCTGATGTCTGAGTAGTATTTCATTGTGTAAATGTACCACAGTTTTTTTTATTTGTTTGTTTGTTTGTTTTAATCCATTTGTCGGTTGAAGGGCATTTAGGTTGTTTCCAGTTTCTAGCTATTACAAATAAAGCTGCTATGAACATAGTTGAGCCAATGTCCTAGTCATTTGGTGAGGAATCTTTTGGATATATGCCCAGGAATGGTATGGCTGGGTCTTCAGGTAGAGCTATTACAAGTTTTCTGAGATGTCGCCACTGATTTCAATAGTGGTTGTACGAGTCCAGCATGTGCTGTCATTTGAGATTTTGATCTTAGCCATTCTGACAGGTGAGAGATGGAATCTCAGAGTCATCTTGAGTTGTATTTCTCTGATGACTAAGGATATTGAGCATTTCTTCAAGTGTCTCTTGGCCATTAGACATTCCTCTTTTGTGAATTCTCAGTTTAGCTCTGTACCTAATTTTTTATTGGATTATTTAGTTTCTTGGTGTTTAATTTCTTGAGTTCTTTATAAATTTTGTATGTTAGCCCTCTGTCAGATGTGGGGTTGGTGAGGATGTTTTCCCAATCTGTAGGCAGCCATTTTGTTCTATTGACAGTGTCCTTTGCCTTACAGGAGCTTTTCAATTTCATAAGGTCCCATTTATTGATTGTTGATCTTAGAGCCTCAGCTATTGTTGTTCTGTTCAGGAAATTGTCACCTGTGCCAATGAGTTCGAGGCTTTTCCCCAGTTTTTCTTCTATTAGGTTTAGTGTGTCCAGTTTTACATTGAAGTCTTTGATCCACTTGGATTTAAGTTTTGTGAAAGGTGATAAATATGGTTCTATTTGCATTCTTTTACATGTTGACATTCAGTTAGACCAGCACCATTTGTTGAAGATGCTTTCCTTTTTCTATTGTATGGTTTTGGCTTCTTTGTCCAAAACTAAATGACCATAGGTCATTAGGGTTTATGTCTGGGTCTTCTATTTGATTCCATTCATCAACTGGTGTGTTTCTATGCCAGTACCACGAGTTATCTGCCAGTAACACCCTTCCCCCAGCAAGGCTATGCTTCCTAACCCTCCCCCAATGGTGTCAGTAGCTGGGGACCAAGTATTCAAATGGTCAAGATTATGGGAGACATTTTGCATTTAAACCACTAAAACATTTCAGAACATGACACACAAAGCCCAAAATAATGATAATTTTGATACATTTGAATATACTGAAATTAAAATTATGTGAAAAAAATCTACCATGAACAAAAGGGAAAATGCAAGCAAAAGACTGGAAAATATATTTGTTGTGAGTTCCCAGAATGTGTGAGGCATCCCAACACTTCTCTTGAGAGGGCAATTTGGCATTGTCTACTAAAGTTGAAGACATTCATGTCAAAAGTTAGCAATTCTATTTCAGTCCATCCCTCTAGAGAACCCTGACACATGGAGATGGGTAAGAATATTCCACACAGCACTGTTTGTCATGGGCAGAGAACTGGAACCTCCTCAGAGAATGGATAAGTAAGTAATGAAAAATTATACAGAAGGAAACTATACAATAGGTATAAAATTGAAAGTCTGCACACCAAAATATGCAGCATTTATGGATGTAAAAACATTTATTAAACTAGGGAAGCATGCATGGGAATAAAAAGCATATAGCTCATGAATAAAAGAAAGGGACAAATCACTAACTCTAACAAAAAAAAAAAAATCTTGATTTGGGGGCCTAGAAGGGACACCGAAGGGGCTCATGCTGTTTGCATTACAATCAGCTGTAGGTCTAGGCCATTTCATGAGGTGCACACCTGTAGTTTTAGCATTTGAAAGACTGAGGGAAGAGGTTCACAAGTTCAAAGACAGCCTGGGTTACAAATTGAGACCCTGTACTCAAAAGATTAAAAAAAAAAAAAGACCTTCATGTAAAGCCTGTAAATACTAAATTAAAAATTAAAGATACAAAATAAAAAACCAGGGGCTGGGGGGAAAGCTTAGCCAGTAAAGAACTTGGAGGATAATGAAGACCTAAGTCCCAAATTCCCAGCTCCCATATAAAAAGCCATGTGTGGCAGAACGTGTCGTTAATCTCAGTACAAGCAAAGCAGGGTCAGGTGGTTCCCTGAGTTTGCTGGGCAGCCAGTCTAGCTTAGTTGTTGAGGTCCGGAGAGAGGCCCTGACTCAGAAATTAAGGTAGAAAGCAACTGATGAAGACACTAGACAGCAATCTCTGGCCTCCATATGCATATTCACACAGAGGCACATGCACCTGCATGTATATGCAATACGCACATGCGCGTGTACACACACAAAAAAAAATAACGATTTTTCAAAAGATAATTTAGCATTTAAATTTTTGTCTATGTGTCTCTGTGTGTACATATATGTGTGCCACATGCATGCAGGTGCCCATGGAGGACAGAATTTCCCCTGGAACTGGAGTTACAGTGGTTATGGGCTGTCTGACATGGGAACTTGGAAGGAAACTCCTTTCTTCTGTAGAATCAGAAAGTTTTCTCACCATTGAGCAATCTTTCCAGCCCCATAATACAGTTTTAGTGATGAATGAAAGTACAGATGAGAATAAAACTAAGGTGTATACACACACACACACACACACACACACACACACACACACACACACAAATGGACGGTACTCTCTGCCTTCCACAAAGCAAAATGGATTCAAATACTGGTACATATTTTAAGTGTTTAAGCTGAGTTCTCAATTCTAGGAGGAAACTGTGCGTGTGGATCATGGTCTTGCATGGATTCAGACATTTCATAATCAGTTTCCAGCATCTGTTGTTTCCCCTCTTCTTCTGGAGAAAAGAATTTAATTCTACAGCTGGCTGTATCTTGGGCCACTCCGCTACGCACCAGGCAGATGGCAAAAACCCATACAACACCTTAGCTGCTGGATGCGCTTCTGAGTCCATCTGACAGGGGAATTGTTCTAGCTTGCTTCCTTTGTTGTTATAAAACATTCTGTACAAAATCAACTTTGGTGGAAAGGGTTTATTTCATTTCATATGACATTGGGTATCATCAGAGGAAACCAGGGCAGGCACCAAGTCAGGAACCTGGAGGCAGGAACTGAAGCACAGACCATTGAGGAATGCTGCCTACTGGCTTGCCCTCAGGCTCACATTCAGCTGCCTCTCTTATGTAGCCTGGGCCCACCTGCCCATGCATGGTGCCCACGTGGGACTAATTTCTCCTGCATCAGTTAGCACTCAAAAATTGTTCTACAGACATGCCCCCGGCCAGTCTGATAGAGGCCGTTTCCTCAACTGAGGCTTCCTCTTTCCATGTGGTTCAAGTAGACAACCAAGATTATCTATCAGAAGCCCACCCTGTGTCAACAGGAGACACAATCATGTCACTGTTGAACTACAACCTGTCCTTGGGCCCAAGATCCCATGTTCGTATCACAATATAAACCACAGACAGGAACAGAAAGAAAATGAAACTATAGCGTTATCATCAGGGAAAGGCTCAGACCAGGGAACTAAGAATATGCACCCCAGTGAACCAATTCCAGCGTCATCTGCCCAGAATACCAGGCTCCTTCCTGTTGGAAGAAGGCTGACTCTTTCTACTCTCCAAGCACCAAGAGCCTCCCTCTGTTGTGTTCTCTGATACAATGCCTGATGGTAGGGAGGAAAGGGGAGATACAACAAGAATTTGAACTCCAAGGAGGAGGGAAAGTGGGTCACGTTTCTGCCTCATCTTGTTCATCTTTGAAGAAACTAAATTCACTTGGATCAGCCAGGGATTTAACCTCCTTGTAAAAGATTTTATCACAATATAAAACCTGACATAGATACGATTGAATTTTAAGCAACATTGTTTTTGGTTTTCCTGGAAACTATGTCAGGCACCAATGCCCCAAACAAATTAACAATATAAAAAATACATATATTCCTAAGTTTATATGTCAGAATCCTTCAGTTCAGTCCCTTTTGTTTAACAATCAACTTTGGAGTACCTGTGCTTTACAAGTCCTTGGGCCAAAGGTCTCAGCCTTGGGGGTGCCCACTGCCTGTTGAGCCTTTCTTGATTGATTTCCCATGGTCAGGAATCTATTGCCAAAGAAATCCCCACTATCCCATCTTAAAGATGGGAGCTTAAAGACAGGAAACTTTTATCCTCGCAGCAACCATGTCACCTGCCTCCCACAGACAGGAACAGGTAGGTACACAGTCTCAGTTGAGACTCAAGAGATGTTGATCACATTTTACTTGAAACTATTTTCAGACTGGACTGCACAATACAAGAGTATGACACACTGGGGGAGGACATCCTCCAGGGAGGTGGTTGGAATGAGAAATGTCTGCTCTAGTCCCATCCACTTGAACACTGTTGGTGGCCCCATTTGTGAGGCTGCTGGGGGAAAGTAGGCCATTGGGGTCAAGCATTGAGGCCTTGCCCACTGTCTATGATCAGCCAGATTCCTGCTCCTGCTGCCCTGCCCTGCCCTGCCCTGCCTTCCCTTCCATTATTGCTTCATCCCTCTGGAATGGCAAGTCAAAATGAACTCTTTCTTCATTAGGTCCCTTTTGATCATGGTATTTCATTGCAGCAACAGAAAAATAACTAATACAGGAGGCCATTGTCACTTACTTATAAGACACATATCAGAGATGGCTTCTACAAGGCTTCACCTCGCTACCTCAGACTGCCACAAAAGCTTGCCAGTCAGAATGATGAAGATTACGAACCGGCCTTCATCAATGGAACTGATGGCTTATTAGTAAGCATAATGGGCTGTGGGCTGAGATCATTGATTGAGTGAAGCGACATCATTCCAGTTACTCAGCCAGGACAGAATATAGCAGATGCATTTCTTCTCTCAGGAACAAAGAAAACAAACTCCATCACAGCCACCTGCCTTAGTGAAAGCTTCCTAAATTCAATCCCCAAATAGCTCTGAAATGCTGTTTTCGAAGACTCTTGACTGTTTAGAAGCAAAAATAAGCCAGGTGGTGGTGGCAGGGGACCTTTAATCCCAGCACTCAGGAGACAGAGGCAGGCAGATCTCTGTGAGTCCGAAGCCATCCTGGTCTACAGAGTGAGTTCCAGGATATCCAGGGCTACACAGAGACACCCTGTCTCAACAAACAAACAAACGAATGAATGAATGAACAAATAAATAACTATAAAGATAAAACCAGTTAGAAAATACATACCTCCAGACAAGGGCACCTTTGTAGTAGTTTAAACTTTTAGATCTGGTGATTTTTGGAGCAGAGCGCAGAAGCAGGGATTTCCTGGGCCTTATTGAACTTTGACCTGTTTGGGTTAGATTTCAGATGCACAGAAGAATTCTAGGTGAGGCTTTCTTTCCTGGGGGATTTATAAAAATTTAACTGTCCTTAATACTAAAAAGCTAATAAAGTACTTGGTCAATTTAGCTTAAGGCCATTTTTAGCATATGAGTTAAGGGAGATTCAAATAATGACTTGAAAGTGAAGCAAGAAAGGAAAATTATCACGGCATAAAATTGGGCTATAAATAGCTCATAAAAAAAAGGGAGTGTTTGGACTCCTACCAGGAGTCTAACAGGGGCAAGGTTGGGTGGGGTGACAGATAATTTGAGAACAGAAAACTAGCATCATGACAGGGACCTGGCCTCAAATAGAGACTCTAAACGTGGGACAGAGGTAAATTAAAGACTGCTTGCTCCCAGAGCTGGAGCAGATGATCCTGTCACCAGTGACAGCTCTCAGTGTTGTGGTAATAGTTCTAACAGGTCTCCCCAGGTTATTTAATCTCCTGGGAGGACATATATTGGTTTCATTAACTAGTTGTCATTAGTATTTATAAATTCTAATGTAGCACGCTAACTGGAGAATTTTCTTCTTGTCAGAGAAATGGAGACGTCTCAAACAGTTGAAATGATAAACTCAAAGGTTAACGCCTCACTGTCCTCAGGAACTGAGTAGTTTGTATCTATATTTAGCAGTGTTATTCTTCAAGACCCCCCCCCCCCACCTCTATATATACTCAAGATTTCTCAAATTTTCTTTGAAGCCATTTTAACACCCTGCTGTTCCCTCATTAATGAGTTAAATACATTTTTGACACAGCAGTCATGCTTTAAATTTTTTAAAAATAGTCTTTGATATGAAGCTGGAGGAGTTGCCAACTCACTTAAGTAATTTACAGTGGTTCAAAGAGCTACAGAGATGGTTGTCTTGTTATGATTTCTCTCCATGTACCTACAGGGAATGATCTCTCAGTTTTTCTTTGGAGGCAGATATTTTCTTTCCTACTTAACTGACCAAAAAAAAAAAATGAGTTTGAGATTAAATAAGTTTGTCCTGGAGCTGGAGAGTTGTCTCAGTGGTTACAAGCACTGGTTGCTCTTGCAGAGGATCCAACTTTGATTCCCAGCACCTACATGACAGCTCAAAACCAAACTGTAAACCCTGTTCCAGGGAATCCAAAGCCCTCTCTGGCCTGCAAGGTCATAGATACATACAAAGGCAAAACACTTATCTGCATAAAATAAAAATAAATCTTTAACAACAACAAAAATCTGTCCTTATTCAAAGTACTCGAAATTATGTAAGTGGATCCTATCTCTAAGTCTTTCCCTAAAACATACAGTCTTTAGTTTCTCTCCATAGAATTGTAAAATGTAATTACAGTCACTATATAAATACATTTCTATCTTGAGTAAGGTAATCCCTGTGTTGCTCCTGGCATTTTGCTAGCACCCCTAACTGCCTCTGACCTAGACTCCTTTGGCTCAGGCTGATCTTGCTCAGTCCATTGGCATCCTCACCCCAGGAGTAAGGATACTGCAAGTGGTCCTTCCTGTGAGCTCTTCCTAGTAGTAGAATGGCATAGCCTAGCTTTTGTTCCAACTAGGACATTTAGGGAACAAGGCAATTATTATTGCAATTTTCAAGCTGACAGAGAGAATGAAAGAAAATGAACCTGAGAAGATCAAAATGTTCTAAAACCAACATTATTCCTATTTAAGACTAAAGCTAAAATTATGTAGTTTCCCCACCCCCATCTTTTAACTTGGTATTTTTCTTTAAGTATAAGATGTTATTTGCTTATACAAAAAAAAAGGGACTAAGAACTAGCAATTTGAATGGTATCTCTCCTGAAGGAAAATAGACTGAATATTAGAATAGGAGAAGATGAATTATTATTGATGAATATGTGCTTATATCTGTAATCATAGCACTTGGGAAGCTGAGGCAGGAGCATTGCCAGTTTCTGGCCATTCTGGGTTACATAGAGAAAATTTGTCTCAACAGAAAGGAAGAAAGGAGAGAAGGAAGTGGGATAGAAGGAGGAAGGGAGGGAGGGAGGAAGAAAGAAAAAGAAAGAAGGAAGGAAGAAAAGTAGGAAGGAAGAAGAGATTAAAACAAAGTACAAAATTATAATGATACATGTATCAACATACCATGATAAAAAACATTACTTTGCACATTAACCTAAAGGAAAGAAAGAAAGCTGATGATCAAAAGATGTGTTATCCACTCATTCATTCACCACTTGTACCTCCTGGGTACCCTCCACTGTTAGGCGCATACTCTGGAAGGATGGTGGCCTACTTCCAACAGCCCAAATGATGGAAAACATACAGCTCACTAATCTAGTTTTAAATGTGGTGACGCAGATCTTTAATATCTCTGAGATTCAGAAGAACAGGTAGAAAAGAAAGAATAGAAAAGAACAGGGGAATTCTACCAGACCTTCAAAGAAGAGCTAACGTCAATATTCTTCAAACTCTTCCACAACATAGAAACAGAAGG
Source organism: Lophiomys imhausi (assembly GCA_907164525.1). Lineage (NCBI taxonomy): Eukaryota > Metazoa > Chordata > Mammalia > Rodentia > Muridae > Lophiomys > Lophiomys imhausi. Next base: position 6,416,283 of record CAJQZJ010003646.1, on the reverse strand, counting down.
AATACTGCCAAACGAATTTTATGAGGCCACAGTCACCCTGATACCTAAAACCACACAAAGATCCAATGGTGAAAGGAAATTTTAGACCAATATCCCTTATGAACATAGATACAAAAATACTCAATAAAATACTTGCAAACTGTATCCAAGAACACATAAAAGTATCATACACCATGATCAAGCAGGTTTCACCCCAGGAATGCAGGGGTGCTTCAACATGCCATGATAACCATTGTAATTGCTGGCTACCTTCTAGCACAGCTGATATCAGTTCCTTCCAATCTTGGGGAATGATTCTATTTTGTATAGCCCAATTATTTAACATTTGTTTAATGATGAATGCAGTCCATAAGATACGATGGACTGCTTAAATCTTTTTAAATCCAAAATGTCTATTGGATGCCATGTTAATTCCTGATGGAGTTGACCGTTACTATTATCAGGCCTAATTTGAAACATAACTGGAAAAGCTGATGGTGATTGTGTAGTACCACGCTGCTCCTCTGGGAGCGCACTTGGTTCCTCATTAGCACCATTACCTACCTGGTTTTCTACTGGTACACGCAGGGGCTGTGGAGACCTAGCTAGAAAAGAACTTGGCATTTTCTCATTTCCAGTCACCTGCCCTGTCAGAATTTTCTTATGATCCTTAATCTGCATTTCTATACTTTTTAATTATGTAACAGATGTCTTCCTTATGACAAACCAATAAAAGAAGAAAAAAAAAAGGAAACAGCATAAAACATCCAGTCTGATTGAAAAACAGTATAGAGGTCAGCAGTAAACATTGACATACTATCTAAAACTGGTGTCATAGTTTCAAAATTTGGGGTTTTCTCTATAGTTTTGAAAATCAAGTTACCCATAATGCCTTACCACTTTGAGCATCACCTGAAACTGCAATTTAATTAATTGTTGTAGTTATTAGTAAGTATAAACTATAAGATTGGGACAGCAGAGTACTCGGTGTCTTGGCAGAGGAGCAGGTGGCCTGGACTGGATACCTTAACCAGTTGTCTGATTTATCCTGGGGAAAGAGTCCTGGAACCAAGGGTGGCCTACACCATCTGTAACCTAAACTCTGTTAATTAATATAGGTTGTTATATTAGGCCAGCAGAATTGCCAGCAGCTTGGCAGGAGCTTCGCCTGGGTTCGATGGGTAGTCGGGGAGTCTGGAAGTCCAATGGCCCTGGATTGCTGGACTGAGGGCCTAGAAGCTGCCACAGTCTTTTCCCAAATAATTAAATACACCTACACCATGACCTTTTAATGTTTTAATGCTTATCCCTTAGCTGGGCAGAATCTCAATTAGCTACTCTAAGTTAACCTGAATTACCTAATCTGAAACTACCATTTGCCTGCCATTACCTTCCAGAGTTCTCAAGACATCTGTCTCCTTCTGTGTCCTGGTGGAAAGAGAGAGAATCTCTGTGTGTGCTCAGGATTCCTGTTTAATCTCAGAAAGTCCTGCCTTCCTATACTCTTTCTGCCCAGCTAATTGGCCATAAGCAACTTTTATTAACCATTCAAGAAAATACCTCAGAAGGGGCGGTAACCAGATCTCAGCATTGAATGTAGCCTATCAGAAGTAATGATATTAGACCTTCCCTCAACAGGTCACAATGAAAGCAGTGCTATGAGGAAAATCTCATAGCACTAAGTGCCTTCAAAAAGAAAATTGTGACAGCTCATATTAGTGAATTAACAGCAGAACTGGAAAAACTGGGGAAAAAAAAAGAAGCAAACACTCCCAAGAGGAGCAGAAGGCAGGAAATCATCAAACTTAGGGCTGAAATCAACAACTTAGAAACAAAAAGAACGATACAAAGGATCAATGAAACCAAGAGTTGGTTCTTTGAGAAAAATCAACAAAATAGACAAACCCTTAGCTAAATTAACTAAAAGACAGAGGGAAAAAACCCAAATCAAAAAATAAGAAATGAAAAAGAAGAAATAACAACAGACATTGGGGAAATCTAGAGAATCTTTAGGTCCTACTTCAAAAATCTATACTCCACCATATTTGAAAAACTAAGTGAAATGGACAATTTTCTTGATAGATTCCACCTTCCAAAGTTAAATCTAGACCAGGTTAACAGATTAAACAGCCCTATAACCCCTAAGGGAATAGAAACAGTCATTAAAAATCTCCCAACCAAAAAGACCCTGGGGCCAGATGGTTTCAGCACAGAATTCTACCAGACCTTCAAAGAAGAGCTAATACCAATACTCTTCAAACTCTCCCACAAAATAGAATCAGAAAGAACACTGCCAAACTCATTCTATGAGGCCACGGTCACCCTGATTCTTAAACCACACAAAGACTCAACAAAGAAAGAGAACTTCAGACCAATCTCCCTCATGAACATAGATGCAAAAATACTTACTAAAATACTGGCAAACCAAATCCAAGAACACATCAAAAGTATCATACACCATGATCAATAGGCTTCATTCCAGGAATGCAGGGATGGTTAAATATACGAAAATCCACTAATGTTAATTCACCATATAAACAAGTTGAAAGAAGAAAAAAAACACATGATCATCTCACTAGATACTGAAAAAGCATTTGACAAAAGCCAACACCCCTACATGTTAAAAGTCTTGGAGAGATCAGGAATACAAGGACCATACTCAAACATAATAAAGGCAATTTACAGCAAGCCAGTAGCCAATATCAAACTAAATGGAAAGAAACTTAAAGCATTTCCTCTAAAATCAGGGACAAGGCAAGGCTGCCCACTCTCTCCATATCTCTTCAACATAGTACTTGAAGTTCTTGCTAGAGCAATAAGATAACTAAAGGAGATCAAGGGGATAAAAACTGGAAAGGAAGAAGTCAAAGTATTTCTATTTGCAAATGATACGATGGTATAAATAAGTGACCCCAAAAATTGCACCTGAGAACTCCTACAGCTGATAAATTCCTTCAGCAAGGTGACTGGATACAAAATTAATTTAAAAACTCAGTATCCCTTCTTTACACAAAAGATAAATGGACTGAGAAAGAAATTAGGGAATCAACACCCTTCATAACAGCCACAAATAATATAAAATACCTGGAGGTAATTCTAACTAAGCAAATGAAAGACATGTAAGGAAAGAACTTCAAATCCCTGAAGAAAGAAATTGAAGAGGACACCAGAAGATGGAAAGATCTCCTATGCTCATTGATAGGTAGGATTAACAAAATAAAAATGTCCATCTTACCAAAAACAATATACAGATTCAATGCAATTCCTATCAAAATACAAACACAATTCATTACAGACCTTGTAAGGACAATTCTCAACTTCACATGGAAAAACAAAAAACTCAGAATAACTAAATGAATCATGTCCAAAAACAAAACATCTGGAGATATCACCATCCAGGATTTCAAGCTGTACTACAGATCAATAGTAATAAAAACAGCATGGTACTGGCATAGAAACAGACCAGTTGACAAATGGAATCATTAGGAGACCAGAAATAAATCCACACACCTATAGTCACCTAGATTTTGACAAAGAAGCCGAAACCATACAATGGAAAAAGGAAAGCATCTTCAACAAATAGTGCTGGTCTAACTAGATGTCAACATATCGAAGAATGCAAATAGACCCATACTAATCATTCTGTACAAAACTGAAGTCAGAGTGGATCAAAGATCTCAACATGAATCTGGACACACTAAATTTAATAGACAAAAAAGTGAGAAAATCCTGGAACTGATTGGCATGAGTAGCAACTTCCTGAACAGAAAACCAATAGCTACACAATGCTGTCCAACAAGGACAAAACTTGGAAGTAGGTAAATTGACAGCCTAGCTCTGCCAAGACAGGGTAGGCAAGTCCTTTGTAATTCCTGCTTCATAATTAATGTCTGTCAGAGATACTGAGACAAAAGGCTGAAGATAGATGCTCGAGTGTATTAAGAGAAACTGGACTGTTCAGGCAGCAAATTGTCTGTCATTTCTTAGTTTTGGAAGCTGCTGGCTCTGCACTTCCTGTTTATGCCTATATTTATCTTTCCCTGATGTGGTTGAAGACTAGTTATAGTCTCACAGTTAAATCTTAAGTTGTTTAGGAGTTAAAAGGATGTTCTAGATCTAAGAAGATGTATTTAAGTTGATAATGCAAGTTAGGATGGAAACTGAATTAGGTATAGAACTTGAAACTCATCGATATATAGATAATAGAATATTAATATCAGTTGCCAAATACATGTGGACTGGACATTGGGAATGTTTGTTATACCTTATAATTTTCACAATTGTGGCCTAATTGTTTTTTTTTAAATATTTATTTATTAAGTGTCCTCTTTCCATTCCTTCCAGTCCCACCCTCCCACCCTGACTCCCTATCCCTTCCATCCCACTCCTCTGGAGTGGATTGTCCCTACATAACAGTCTCCCACCCCAGTTCAGCAGTCATATGAGGGCCAAGAGCCTCCTCATACACTGGGAGCCTACAAGACAGCACCACTAGAGCCAAGTGTCTCATGGACAGGAAACAAAGTCGATGTTCATGTTCCATTTGGTGCAATGTTTGTAGTATAGTTATCCTGTATTATATGGCTAAAATCCAACTATAAGTGAATAGATGCCATGTGCATCCTTCTGAGTCTAGGTTAGCTCACTCAAGATGAGATTCTCTAGTTCCATCAATTTGGCTGCAAATTGCATGATTTCATTATTTCTGATGGCTGAGTAGTATTCCATTGTGTAGATGTACCACAGTTTTTTTTTTTATCCATACCTCAGTCGAGGGACATCTGGGTTGTTTCCAGTTTCTAGCTATTAAAAATAAGGCTGCTATGAACATAGATGAGGAAACCTCCTTGTGATTTGGTGACATATCATTTGGATGTATACCCAGAAATGGTATGGCTGGGTCTTGAGGTAGACCTATCCCAAGTGTACTAAGACATCGCCAGACTGATTTCCATAGTGGTGGTACAAGCTTGAACTCCTACCAGCAGTGGAGTAGGGTTCCCCTTTCTCCACGCCCTAGCCAGCATGTGCTGTCATTTGAGCTTTTGATCTTAGCCATTCTGACAGGTATGAGATGGAATCTCAGAATCATCTTGAGTTGCATTTCTCTGATGATTAAGGATGCTGAGCATTTCTTCAAGAGTCTCTCAGCCATTAGGGATTCCTCCTTTGTGAATTCTCTGTTTAGCTCTGTTCCCCATTTTTTAATTGGATTATTTGGTTTCTTGGCATTTAATTTCTTGAGTTCTTTGTAAATTTTGGATATTGGCCCTCTGTCAGATGTGGAGTTGGTAAAGATTTTTTCCCAATCTGTAGGTTGCCATTTTGTTCCAATGATAGTGTCTTTTGCCTTACAGAAGCTTTTCAGTTTCATGAGGTCCCATTTATTGATTGTTGATCTCAGGTCCTGAGCTGTTGGTGTTCTGTTCAGGAAGTTGTCACCTGTGCCAATGAGTTCAAGGGTTTTCCCTTGAATGTAGGTATATTGATAGGGTGGTGTTAAGCCTTCTAAATGTTAATTAATTGGTCCTGCTTGCTGTCTGTTACTTCCATTGACTCTGATTGGTTAAATAAAATGCTGAGGCCTGAGAATGGGCAAAGACAGAGAAAGGTGGGACTTTCTGAGATTAGAACAGGAAGCCTGCACTTTAGACAGAGGATTAATTCATTCCAGCCAGAAGCAGGAAGAAGGAGGACACATGCCATTGGTTAGAGAAAAGAACCTCATTCCACATGGCCAGAAACATCCACATAGCTTAGAGAATGGCAGTCCAAGGTGACATATGTATATATGGGGTCATATTTGGGTAATAGAATTAAGAGCTAGCTTAGGTGGGCCAAGATTGCTCAGTTCAGGCTAAGGCTTGTTAAAATCCACGTGGTGTCTGTGTGTGCTCATTTACAATGGCAGGATAAGGATTAACCGTCGCTGAATCAATTAATGATAATATAAAAACTGGTAAATAATTTAATTAATTTTTTTCTACAGTGACCCATAAGTTTGGGTATGTTGTGTCTTCTTTGTTGCATTTTAAGAAGTCTTTGATTTCCTTCTTTATTTCTTCCCTGACCCAATATTCATCCAGTAAAGCATTGTTCAGTTTCCATGAGTGTGTAGGCTTTCTGTCATATCTGTTGTTGTTGAAGTCCAGCTTTATTCCATGGGTTCTGATAAGATACAAGGGGTTATTGCAATTTTCTTGTATCTGTTGAGGCATGCTTTGTGTCTGACTATATGGTCGATTTTGGAGAAGGTTCTGTGTGGTGCTGAGAAGTAGGTGTATTGTTTTGTGTTTGGGTGAAATGGTCTGTAGATATCTGTTAGGGCCATGTGGTTCATGAACTTTAGACTCATTATTTCTCTGTTTGGTTTCTGTCTTGATGATCTGTCCATTACTGTAAGTGGAGTGTTGAAGTCTCCCACTACTAATGTGTGGGGATAGATATGTAGTTTAAGCTTTGAAGAGTTTCTTTTACAAATGTAGGTGCCCTTTTATTTGGGGCATAGATATTCAATATTGAGATGTCATCTTGATGAATATTTCCTTTAAAGAGTATTTAGTGCCCTTCTCTATCTTTTTTGATTAACTTCAGTTGAAAGTCTATTTTATTTGAAATTAATATGGCTACTCCAGCTTGCTTCCTGGGTCCATTTGCTTGGAGAACCTTTCCCAGCCCTTTACTTTGAGGTAGTGTTTATCTTTGTTAGTGAGATGTGTTTCTTGTATGAAGCAAAATGATGGGTCTTGTTTACAGATCCATTCTGTAAGCCTGTGCCTTTTTATTAGGGAGTTGAGTCCATTGATGTTGATGGATATTAATGACCAAATGTTGTTATTTCCTGTTATTTTGAGGTAGGTGGTGTTTGTGTGTTTCTTTTTTGGTTTAGCTGCAATGTAGTTTTTTCTTCCTCTGTTTTCTGGGGTGTAGTTATCTTCTCTGGGTTGGAATTTTCCTTCTAGAATGTTCTGTAGGGCTGGATTTGTGGGTAGATACTGTTTAAATTAGATTTTGTCTTGGAGTATCTTGTTTTCTCCATCTATGTTGATAGAGAGTTTTGCTGGGTATAGTAGTCTGGCTGGGCACTTATGTTCTCTCAGGGCTTGTAGGACATCTGTCCAGGCCCTTCTGGCTTTATAAGTTTCTGAGGAGAAGTCAGGTGTAATTCTGATGTTCTGATGGGTCTGCCATTATATGTTACTTGACCTTTTTCTCTTATTCTTTCTTTGTTCTGTACATTTGGAGTTTCAATTATGTGGCAAGAGGAGTTTCTTTTCTGATCTAATCTGTTTGGTGTTCTGTATGCCTCTTGAAATTCTATTGGCATCTCTTTCTTCAGGTTTGGGAAGTTTTCTTCTATGATTTTGTTGAAGATGTTTCTGGACCTTGGAGTCGGGAGTCTTCTCTTTCCTCTATGCCTATAATTCTTAGGTTCCATCTTTTCATTGAGTCTTTGATATCTTGGATGTTATGGATAAGAACTTTTTTAGATTTCTCATTTTCTTTGGCTGTTGTACTGATTTCTTCCATCGAATCTTCCATACCTCAGATCCTGTCTTCCATCTCTTGTATCCTATTTTTGATACTTGTGTCTGTAGTTCCTGTTCTCTTCCCTTGATTCTCCACCTCCAGGATTAACTCTGATTTGTTTTCCTTATTGCTTCTACTTCCAATTGCAAGTCTTGAACCATTTTATTCATTTTATATGTTTCCTGTTCCAATTTGCTTGTCTTTGTTTGCAAATCTTTCAAATGTTTCAAATCTTTCATTGCCTTGTCTTTTTCCTGTTCATGTTTGGCTGCGTTGGCTTGGAGTTCTCTAATGGTATTTTCCAATGCCTTTATTTGTACAATTGAGGATTGTTTGTATTCTTTCGATGATTTCATTTCTTCTTGAAAGGACTCCATCATTTTTCTAAGTATAGATTTGTCATCATTTTCATGTGTTTCAGCTGTGGTGGGTTGTTCAGGGCTTGCTGTGTTAACATTGTTGAATTTCATTGGAGTCATATTTCCCTGATTTTTGTCAGTGGTACTGCCGGTCCTCTTTTGGATGTTTCAGTGACCTTGTGAATATTGGGCACAGGTAGCCAGGAGGTACCTCTATCTGGCAGTTGGGGTTACCTCCCAAGACCCTTCAGTAATCAGACACACGGGAGATTGTACTGGTGCAAGAAGAGCAGCCCTCTGCTCTGAGCACAATGTTCTTCCAAGTGATTCCAAGTTCCAATAGAGGGACTTTTATGTCCAACACCTTTCTGTGTAGGCCCAGATGTGCCTGTGCCTCCCTGCTAGCCGCTGCGTGGCTTTTGCTGCTTCAGCAGGGTCCACGCTGGCCTCTGCTCTGGGTCCTGGATCTGTGTCTCATGCCAGTGGCCTCTGCTCTGTACCCTGGACCTCTGCCCCACACCACTGGTCTCTGCTTTGTACCCTGAGTCTGTGTTCCTGGCCACTAACCTCTGCTTTGGGCCAGGAGACTGTGCCCCAAACCATTGACCTCTGGCCTTGGGCCCTGAGCCTTTTTCCGGCGCCACTGACCTCTGCTTTGGGCCTGAGCCTGTCCACTTGCTGGGTGTTTGAGTGGCTCTTGCCCAGTTCTGAGGCTCGCTCCTCTGCCTGGGTTCTGCACCACACCATGTTCTGCCCCACTGTCTGTGTCCACGCTGTGTTCTGTGCTTTGTTGCCCCTTTGTCCTGTGTTCAGCAGCTTCCTGCTGCCTGGGCTTCCCGCCAGGCTGCTTGGGTTCCGCACTGCCCCTGGCCTGGGTAGGTCTGTTTACCTGAGTGTCTGAGGATCCCACGCAGGACCCCCACTAGTCCCTAGGTTCTCCAGGTGAGGTGTGACCCTGTGGGTTCATGCTTCTCAGGATGTTTCTCAGCTTGTTTATATTTTTGCAATGTTGGAGCTATCCCCACCCCCCAGCTCAAAATGTGTCCCTGCCAACTGCTGCCATCTTGGATCTCCCCCTAATTGTTCTTATTGTTTTGCATTGTATTAACTGTTATAAGATAAACAGCCTTTTATTGGACTAAAAGGGGGGAACTGTTGGGGGGAGAAAAATACATCTTTAAAAAAAGCAGATAGGGGGAGCGAAGATGGCGGCGACCTACACTGACGCATTCTGAAGGCGGGGAAAAAAGAGCCATAAAAAACACAGAGTTACTGGGCACTGTGCAAAAACCGGAGGGGCTAGACCCCCCCCCCCCGGGAACGCTCACAGCTCCCAAGGGACTGTTAAAAGTCCCAGGGCAAGGCTCTCCCCATCTCTCACAGACACGGAGGCCACTAAACCGGGGACTCGGGAACTCCCATTTGGAGAGGCGCCTGGTAAGATCGATCCCAACTTACAGCAGACAGAATCAGGGTCCACTTGGCCATAGATCGCTGGCCTATTGGGCTCCCCACACCTCAGGTAGAACTTATACCCACTTAGAAAAGGTTGCGAGATAGTGGAAGCCTTAGCAAGGAACAAACAGGGGGCTCAGCGGGCGGTCCGCAGCAGCCGCTTGTAAAGCGGAGGGCGGGAGGTTCCGAGAGAGCACAGGAAGCAGGGAACACAAAAGCAGGCGGGAGGGGCCAAATCTCCCACACTCAGGATAGCGCAGCTGGGGAGAGAGCACTGCTGGCAGGGCCAAATTCCCGCCAGTCCACGGCAGGTCATCTAGGGAGAGAGACAGGCGTGGGTGGGACCAGGGGTCCGTGCACCCACGGCGGAGCTGCTGGGACGAGAGGTGCACTCAGGCAGCCGGAGGATCTGGGGCTTGGGGTACCCACGGGACCGTGGCGGCGCAGACAAGAAGGGAATTAGACACAGGGTCCAGCCCTGTGGCGAGAAGACTAGAGAGAAACCAGAAATCGGGACCATAGCTGTATCCTGGAAAATCCAGACATATCAGGTGTGGAGCCAGACCCTGTCAGCCTCCGGGAAGACAAACAAAGCCCACAGAATTTGTGCCTGGGCAAACAGGCCCATATCATCAGAACCATTACAGGCTGATAACTCAGAGTGCAACATAGAGAAGTCTGAATTGGGAGCAGTGAAACAATCCTGGTTCATTACTCACAACCTGGGAATACGCTGCACCAGATCACAGTGCCTCTGGCCATTAAAATCACAGCGACCTTGAAATCCCCCTGTAAGCAACGACAGATAGCCAAGTAACTCGTCCCCTGCACCAAATCATCCACTGTGGTTCCAAACACAGAAAACAGACAGCTAAATGCATCCAATGGTGAAAGGTCAAAAAAAAATAGAAATCAAGGAATTATGACTGCAACAAAGCAGAACCACCCTAGCTCATCCAATTCGGATGACCACACACCAACAGAAACACATGAAAACATTGACAACTCTGCAGTATGGAAAGTGATAGAGTCCCTGCAAGAAGAACTTAAATCTATGAAGGAATTCAAGGAAACCACAATTCTACAAATCAAAACAAGGAACAACACCATTAAAGAGCTCCAAGCCAAGGTGACAGAGCTTGAACAGGAAAAGGAAAAGGCCATGAAAGATTTTCATACAAAAACAAGCAAGCTGGAGAAGGAAATGTACAAAACGAACAAAACCATACAAGACATGAAAATAGAAATAGAAACAATAAAGAAAACACAGTCAGAGTTAAAAGAGGAAGTGGAGAACCAAGGAAAGAGAACAGGAACTACGGATGTGAGTATCAACAATAGGATGCAAGAGATGGAAGACAGGATCTCAGGCATGGAAGATTCAGTGGAAGAAATCAGTACATCATCCAAAGAAAATGAGAAGGCTAAAAAATCTCTCACCCACAACATCCAAGAAATCAAGGACTCATTGAAAAGACGGAACCTAAGAATTATAGGTATAGAGGAAAGAGAAGATTCCCGACTCCAAGGTCCAGGAAATATCTTCAACAAAATCATAGAGGAAAACTTCCCAAACCTGAAAAAAGAGATGCCAATAAAAATCCAAGAGGCATACAGAACACCAAACAGATTAGACCAGAAAAGAAACTCCTCTCGCCACATAATAATTGAAACCCCAAATGTACAGAACAAAGAAAGAATATTAAAAGCTGTAAGAGAAAAAGGTCAAGTCACATACAATGGCAGACCCATCAGAATTACACCTGACTTCTCCCCAGAAATGATAAAAGCTAGAAGGGCCTGGTCAGATATACTACAAGTCCTAAGAGATCATAGATGCCCAGCCAGACTACTTTACCCAGCAAAACTCTCTATCAACATAGATGGAGAAAACAAGATATTCCATGACAAAATTAAATTTAAACAATATCTACCCACAAACCCAGCCCTACAGAAAATCCTAGAAGGAAAATCCCAACCCAGAGAAGAAAACTCAACCCAAGAAAACAAAGGGAATAGAAAACCCATTAGCAACTAAATCAAAAGAGGAACAGAACCACCGCCTATACCAAACTAATGGGAAATAACAACCCCAGGTCACTAATATCCATCAACATCAATGGACTCAACTCCCCAATAAAAAGACATAGGTTTACAGAGTGGATCCGCAAGCAAGACCCTTCCATATGCTGTATACAAGAGATACATCTAACTACAAAAGATAGACACTGCCTCAGAGTAAAGGGTTGGGAAAAGGTTTTCCAAGCAAATGGACCCAGGAAGCAAGCTGGAGTAGCCATCCTAATATCAAACAAAACAGACTTCCAACTGAAGTTAATGAAGAAAGACAAAGAAGGGCACTATATACTCATTAAAGGGAATATTCATCAAGAGGAAATTTCAATACTGAACATCTATGCCCCAAATACAAAGGCACCTACTTTCGTAAAAGAAACACTTCTAAAACTTAAAGCGCACGTCGATCACAACACATTAGTAGTGGGAGACTTCAATACCCCACTCACAACAAAGGACAGATCATCAAGACAGAAGACAAACAGAGAAATATTGAGTCTAACAGAGATCATGAAACAAATGGACCTAACAGATATCTACAGAACGTTTCACCCAAACACAAAGGAATACACCTTTTTCTCAGCACCCCACGGAACCTTCTCCAAAATCGACCACATAATTGGTCACAAAGATAGTCTCAGTAGATACAAGAAAATTGAAATAACACCTTGTATCTTATCAGACCACCACGGAATAAAGCTGGTCTTCAACAGTAAAAGAATCAACAGAAAGCCTACACACACATGGAAATTGAACAGCTCCTTACTGGATGACCACTGGGTCAGGGAAGAAATAAGGAAGGAAATCAAAGACTTCTTAAAATCCAACGACAATGAAGACACAACATACCCAAACCTATGGGATACATTGAAAGCTGTGGTACGAGGAAAGTTCATAGCACTAAGTGCTTTCAAAAAGAAAATTGTGACAGCTCATATTAGTGAACTAACAGCTAAGCTGGGTGAATTGGAAAAAAAAGAAGCAAACACTCCCAAGAAGAGCAGAAGACAGGAAATCATCAAACTTAGAGCTGAAATCAACAACTTAGAATCAAAAAGAACTATACAAAGAATCAACAAAACCAAGAGTTGGTTCTTTGAGAAAATCAACAAAATAGACAGACCCCTAGCCAAATTAACTAAAAGGCAAAGGGAAAGAACACAAATCAACAAAATCAGAAATGAAAAGGGAGAAATAACAACAGACATTGAGGAGATCCAGAAAATATTCGGACATTACTTTAAAAATCTATATTCCACTAAATTTGAAAACCTAAGCGAAATGGACAATTTCCTCGATAAATTCCACCTACCAAAACTAAATCAAAATCAGAATAACAGCTTAAACAGCCCAATAACACCTAAGGAAATAGAAATAGTCATTAATAATCTCCCAACCAAAAAAAGCCCAGGGCCAGATGGCTTTAGCACGGAATTCTACCGGACCTTCAAAGAGGAACTAACACCATTACTTTTCAAACTCTTCCACCACATAGAAACAGAAAGATCACTGCCAAACTCATTCTATGAGGCCACTGTCATTCTGATTCCTAAACCACACAAAGACCCAACAAAGAAAGAGAACTTCAGACCAATCTCCCTCATGAACATAGATGCAAAAATACTTAATAAAATACTAGCAAACCGAATTCAAGAACACATCAAAAGTATCATACACCATGATCAAGTAGGCTTCATCCCTGGAATGCAGGGATGGTTCAATATACGAAAGTCTATCAATGTAATTCACCACATAAACAAGATGAAAGAAAAAAACCACATGATAATCTCGCTAGATGCAGAAAAAGCATTTGACAAAATCCAACACCCCTTCATGCTAAAAGTTCTGGAGAGAACGGGCATACAAGGACCATACCTAGAAATAATAAAGGCAATATACAGCAAGCCAGTGGCCAACATCAAATTAAATGGAGAGAAGCTTGAAGCATTTCCTCTAAACTCAGGGACAAGACAAGGATGTCCACTTT
>CAJQZJ010003646.1:6319371-6373749 GCA_907164525.1 Lophiomys imhausi | reverse complement strand
CACACACACACACACACACACACACACACACACACACACACACACACGAACCCTACTATCAGCTCAGGAAACATTGCAGAAGAAAGGTTGAAGATTGTAAGAGCCAGAGAAAAGAGAGACTGTCTCCTAACAGTGTCAGAAACTACACCCATGAGGTCTCACCAACATGGCCTGAACAAGTGTGATAGGGTGACACCAGTACACATGCCATGTTAGGGGAAGTGCATGAGACTGACCCTACCCAAGCTACAGGCACTTAAGGAATTCTGAAAGCAGGAGAAATAGTCTTCCCCTGGAGAATTGGTTACCCAATACCAAATGGTCAGACATACACAAGTAACATTACACAGACTGAGCAGGTCTGACTTATGTATGTAGATATAACAGCAATTAAAGAAAAAGAGGCTATGAATTTGAGAAAGAGCAGAGAGAGAAGTATATGGTGAGAGTTTGGAGGGAGGAAAGAGTCGAGAGATGATGTAATTATGTTATAATCTCAAAAAAAAAGAAAGAAAGAAAAGTTCACTATCCAACTTAGCAGTACCAAAAGATCAACATATCTGGTCACACTGGCATGATCCTGGGAATGAGAGTTGCCTCAATATTTGATAAATCTTAATATTTATATAATTCGGTACACTAACAGTATATAAGGAAAAATCAACATGAGTCTCTAAATAGATGTGAAAGAAGTTCCTGATTTCTTCCAACATTAATTTACATTTTTAAGAGAATTAATCATTTTAAAACTATGTGTATGTGCGTGTTCATGTGCACATGAGTACAGTCCCCAGTGAGGCCATTAAAAGGGTGTCAGATCCCTTAGAACTGAAATTACAAGTGTTTATGAGCTGCCAGACCCTGGTGCTGAAATCAAGTCCTGTGCAAGAACAGCCAGCGCTCTTAACAACTGAGCCCTCTCTCTGGGCTTTGACATAACTTTTCTAAAGAAAAGCAAAGTACAGCTAGAAACTCACCTACTGTATTAGAAATTTCCAGCTAATAATGAAAACTGTTATTGTACAACAAATATCATAATTAAGAGTGAATTAATTAAAGCTTAAATCCCAGAAATTAGGGGTGAAATAAGAATTTCTTTATTCAACAGCATATTGAAAGTTCTCACTAATAGAATTTTTTAAAAAGAGAAAGAGGAGTGGTGGGGATTTAAAAAAAATTAAAATGAAACAACATAACTGTATCCAATTAAATTTTACAGACAAGGACCAGCAAGATGGTTCAGCCAGTAAAGGTATTTGCAGCCCACCTTGAGACCGGAGTTCAATTTCCAGGAATCACATGATGAAAGAAGAGAAGCAAACTCTTGCAAGTTGTTCTCTGGCCTCCCCATGTGCACTATGGCATGTGTAGCATCCCTACGCCTCATTAATTAATTGATATTGTTTTTAATTACAGATCAACTACTAGAACTGGTAAGTGCATTCAACAAACTCTTCACATGTGAAGCTAAAATCCCAAAATGGTTCTACTTAGAAGTAGCCGACAGTGTCTTGGCAATAAATATGAACTGTGTCTGTGATCTTGTAAATATTTCCTTTCTTTGTCTCCATTCTGAAGGAAGGTAGTAAATCACAGGGCGATACGTGCCCTGGAAATAACGGACCCAGAAAAGAAGTGGGAAGAACTAATTACGACCCACGAGTTCAAACGGCGTGGTCCAGACAGGCCGCTCTGAACAGGTGATGCTGAAGCAAAGATGGAAGGTGCCTACGGCCTCACAATGTGGTAGCACAAGTTGCTTTAATCAAAGGCTCATTAAAGCCCATGGGTAAGTTTTAGAGGAAGAGCCTGCATGGATTTATGCACTAACTATGGTCTGGCTGGGAGGTGAATGGACCCTTGGCTTCACAGATTCACAGGGATGAAGAAAGATTATTGGCAAAAGGTGGGAGAAGATGGTTGAGGCATAAATTCGTATCTCACTACCTCTGCACCTATAGAAACAGGGTTTTCAAAGGAAGCATCTTCTCCCTGCAGAGATCGTGCTGCAGGCAGAAGCCTGGCTGTGCAAGGAGGAATCAGGAAGTGTGCTTGCTTTAGGTGCTACAAGAAGTCCAGCGGCTCTCCACTCAAATCAAGTCCGGCAATGGAGAACGAACAGTCGAAGAAGCTCTGTTCTGTCTTCCCATGCCAGTGTCAATCACAAGGCCACATAACACTGGTGATGGCAACAGCAAATAGCAGTGAAAAAAGCATGTAGCCAAACAGCGTCCTGAGCTGTTCCACTGTGCAGATGCGCTCCCCAGCCCCAACAGAGCCCTACCAACACTGGTTCCTCAAATCCCTCAAGGCCAGAATAAGGCTATGAGCCTCTGCAACCCATACTGCCCAGCCAAGGCAGTCTGAAGAAGCCAGACTTTCCCTGTGGCAGTTAAGAACATCCTCCCAAGGAAGTCAGTAGTCTTCCTGCCTATCTCCAGAAGCCACGCCTAAGAAAGGGGGCGGGGTTCATGCCTGCAGAGACCAGAAGTCAACCTCCAATGCTGCTCCTTGGGAGTCTTGGGAGTCCTCAGCTTTTCCTTTCTGTGAGGAGTCTCTCATTTTTACCCAGACTCTCTGATTAGGCTAGGCTTTCTAGTCAGCCTAGCCCTGGGATTACAAGCACACACACATTTAACCTCTCCCCGCTTCTTTGCTTCTAATGTGGGTTCTGGGGCTCGTAGTTGGGTCCCCATGCTTTCAAGGGAAGCACTTTGCCAACTGAGTCATCTCTTCAGCAAGGATTTCAATGCAAGAAGTATTAATGCGGGAAATACAGGGTGTATCACTAAGTGGACTTGTTTATCCAGCTGATTCCCCTGCACATAAATGTGGTTTGATGCTGAGGGGACACTCTAGGAAAGCTGGCAAACTAGGAGTTATTCTTCCCCCAACTTCTCCCAAATCTCTGGATCTGGGGTGCTTGGGTACATAAATGTGTGCCACTTATCATTGAGCATTGCTGAGGACCAGCAAATGGGCTATTTTGAGAGTACCACCAGTCTCCTAGAGGGAATGATTTGGGGAAGAGTCCTCAGGGCCCTCTGACATCCTCAGCCACAAAGGATGTGAACCAACCCACCAATTCTGCTGCTTCACATCCTTCTTCTGTGTCCAGAGCAAGGCAGTCTCTCCCTCTGGCCAGCATCTCCTCTGCAGAGAAAATGATCACAAGAAACTACAGAAAGGAGGTGCTCTTGCTCGATTCATTTCTCTCGAGCACTCTTCATTGATTTACCCATTACATTATTGTTATATATTAATAAAGCCAGGCACACGTTCACTTTCTTTAAAGGTTTCTCAGCCACTGATTTCCTATTATCCTTCCTGCTACTCAACTTGCTGACTCCTCCAGATAAATGGTCTGCAATGCAAATGCATGCCAGACTCTTGGATTCTTATTAAGCATATAAAAGGTGTGTGATTTGTCTCAACAATGCCATATTCAAACCTCCACCAATTAAGGTTCAAGGGCAGATTCAAACAGTAAAGACATTCCCAATTTCTAGTTAATAGTCTCATTGCCTGACGAGTGGCTCATTCTAATTCTAGTTTCATTTACCTATTTTCCCCTTAATTTCTAAAAATGTATAAAAAAATTTCTAATGTTCTAGATATGTGGAAACATGTTGTCTTGCTATTCTTATTATGATATATATGTGTATATATAATTTTTATTTATGTATTTGAGTGTATGCCATATGTGTGCAGGTGTCCAAGGCAGCCAGAAGACAGCACCAAAACCCCGGAGCTGCAGTTATAGGTGGTTGTAAGCCACCTGACATGGATGCTGGGAACTAAACCCTAGACTTCTGGAAGAGCAGCAGGCGTTCTTAACCTCTGAGACATCTCTTCAAGACACATATATGTCACCTGACACCAGGTCAGTCACAGAGTAAGAACCTAAGTGCTTCTTGAATAGCTGACTTAGCCAACGTTAGTATGACTGTCTCCAATGATCAGCCAGAAGATGGTTCTACTTCCACAATAGCGTCTTGTTTATTTATCTGGTCCCTATTGTCCTCATATTTCTTTTGGTGAGTCTGCTAAAATGAAAATTACAGGCTTGTATTTGTACTATGTCTTAGGACTAATTGGTAGTTCTTTATTTTTATAGTCCTTTGATGCATTAATAAATTTCAATAAGCATAGAGGCCTTTAATTCTTGCATTTATCCATTTAAAATATTTATTAAATTTTCTAACTATAGGCTAGGACACATGAACAATTTTATGATGCTTATAAAGGATTAAAATCACCTCACCCCTCTGCAATATCTTCATACACAGTAACTAGCTCAATGTGTATGTGTGTGTGCATGAGTGCTTATGTGTGTACACTTGTGTATAAGTGTGTATGTGTGTTTGTCCACATGTACACACACACACACACAAATGTGCATGTAGAGACTGGAAGACAACCTTTGGTGTCATTCATCAAATGCCATCCACCTTGGCTTTTGAAACAAGATCTCTGACTAGCCTGAAACTCACCAAGAAGTCAGGGCTGCCTGGCCAGTGAACCCCAAAGATCTACTTGGCTCTACCTCCACAGTAATGAGATTGACACCACTCATTATGATGCCCTGCTTTTAAAAAAAAATGTTTTTATTTAAACATGGTTTCTGGGGATTGAATTCACATCCTCATGTTCCCAAGACAAGCACTGTAAGGACTGAGTTACCTCCCCAGCCACCAAGGGCTAGGTTAGACCACTACAACAATGCAGCCCACAGAACAGGAAGCCAGCTCCCAAGGGAGCTGGGAAATTTTCACCTCTCAGGAGATATCTGAGGATTGTTTTCTGGCTGAACTAACTCCTGAATGATGAAAAGTATGGAAGATTCCAGATAAAGACAGCAACATGTGCAAGTTTTGGGGAGCAAATTTCTGTTGTTTGTTTTTAAAAACCTATTTTAGAGTCCCTGTATGAGGAATAGGAGATAGTTTAGTGGTAAAACGCACACTCTAATTTTGGGAAAAAAGAGAATATTACAGGCTGTTGATAAATCTGAGGGAAGGAGAAAGAAGGACACTGAAGAACGGTGTGCGATGGTCTTAAATGATGATGGAACTGACGAATCCCGAACTTCACAGGTTGGCTAGCCACCTAGAAATTCAGCTGCGATTTGGTGCTGCATTCCCAAATCACAGCTGCAGCCTGACATTCAGATTCAGAAACAGGGTTTCAAAGCAGCAGCCTGGAGGCAGACAGCCTGGACCTGCCTGTCTTTCCTCTAGCAGCCTCTACCTAGTTGGATGAGGTCCAGACACAGAATGTAAGTAATGGACTTCACTTCACATCTACTGACCCAGGTGTTAATTATACCTATGGAGCATCTTCACAGGGGCGGAGATGTCTGACTGACTGACTGGGCATCTTAGCCTGGCCGGGTTGTCACAGGAATTGGCCATTAGAGTCACCTTATCTCAAAGGAAGAGACTCCCAAAGTGTCACAAACATCTTGGTTACTCAACTCCAGAGTTCTGGAGCCTTTTTAGAAATGGAAATTCTTTTGTTTGTTTGTTTGGTTGGTTGGTTGGTTTTGTTGTAGTTGATTTTGTTTATCAAATACAGTCATTTGTGGCCCAGGCTGATCTGATTCTTGATTCCTATGTAGCTGGGGATGATTCTCAACCCCTGACCCTCCAGTCTACCTCCAAAGTGCTGAGAAAACTGGCATGCATCTCTATGCCAGGCTTAGTGTATGTGTGTTCATGTATGTGTGTGTGTGTGTGTGTGTGTGTGTGTGTGTGTGTATGTGTGCGTGCATGCATGCAGAGGCTAGAGATTAGCCCAAGTGTCTTTCTTAGTTACCAAGCATTTTACTTTTGAGAGCATGCTCTCACTGAACCTGGAGCTCACCAATGTGGTTAGCTTGGCTGACCAGAAGCTCAAAGACCCTCCTGCTGCACCCAGGTATTTAGGTGAGTGCTGGGGTTAAAAACTCAGATACTCATGCTGTGTGGGAGGCATGTTACTTACTGAACCATCTCCCTAGCTCTTCCCTCACCCTTTTTTTTTTGTCTTTTGATACAGGATCTTACTATATAACCCAGGCTGACTGTGACGTCACAATCCTCCTTCTCCGCCTTTAGAATGCTAGTGTGTTGGGATTGCAGGCTCAGAAATGCAATTCTGTGCACCGCCCCCTGACCTGAGTCACTCTGGGTGCAGGATCTGCTGGCCAACATTCCTTCCTCTGTCTCTTTGGCTCTCTCTTCACCTCTTCAGTTTCTTTTTTTTCTGTCTTTCTTTCTTGTTTGCTATTAAGACAGGGTTTCATTCTGTACCCCAGCTGCCCTTGAACTTACAACCTTTCCTCCTTTCTCAGCCTCACAAATACTGGGATAACAAGCTTAAGTCACCATGCCCAGCACCTTGAGGTATTCCTGGTGCATACCTCATAGTGTGAGGATAAGAGTATGCACTTTTGAGGTTGTGAAGAATAATTATTCACAGAAGCTGCTCATTAATTGGCTGCTCTGTCGTGAGCTTCAGTCACTTGATAGATTTTCATGCTTAAATGGCATATTGGATAGTCCCAGCAACACTGCTTGGTACTCTAATTTTGGAGAAACAACAAATGAGAGTACTATTGATTGTTTATAAATCTTTACTCAGAGACACAAGATAACTACTCCATTGAACTTTTCCTCCACCACTACCTCCAGCACTTTAGTGGGGAACTCAGCTAAGCCAGCTTCAATTTCCCCAACCAAGGTCAAGAGCACCCACATCAGAATTCACCTCAAGACTCTTCAATAGTCTTCAGCTCATATTGATCTCACTGTAGGGCAGTTTCTAAATGGTTGCATAACAGTCTAGAGACAGCATGTAAAAGCAACCAGTGGGGACAGTTACTATTTGAACTCTTGGCGGGGGGGGGGGGGGGCCCATAAGGAATGCAGTATAGCTCCCTGTAAGACCCAGGTGAAAGCCAGATGCTGTGGTGTGAAGCTCAAGCCAGCGCCGCCAGGTCTGGGTGAGACACTGGGATCCCTGCAAACTCATTTCCCAGCCAGGGAAGCAGATTGGTAAACTCCAGCTTCACTGACAGATCATGTCTCAAAAAAGAATGTGGAGAGTGGCTGAGGAAGACACATTACACAAACACATGCACACATAGATACGTTCCGTTCCATTTCATGCTATCAAAGCTTGTGTCTCCCATCTCTACCTA
Organism: Lophiomys imhausi; assembly: GCA_907164525.1. Taxonomy (NCBI): domain Eukaryota; kingdom Metazoa; phylum Chordata; class Mammalia; order Rodentia; family Muridae; genus Lophiomys; species Lophiomys imhausi. The sequence goes on along the minus strand of CAJQZJ010003646.1, from coordinate 6,366,566 downwards.
CTTAGGGCGTTCTAGCAGCTGAAGATCTATGTCCTACCCAACAGCTTACCCGGCAGTGTGAAATGGGAAATGAGACTATGGAATATTAAAAATAAGAAAAAGTAAAAGAGAGAAAATAAAGAACACAGATTCAGCAAGCATGCATCATTAACAGGAAGCAAGTTGGTCCCAGGGGCAGTGATTGGCCACTTAAGGAAATAATAGAGATGGGAGCCCTGAAAGGCACAGCAAAAAGAAACACCGACTTGCCAATTTTACAAAGTCAATGTCATGCACGTAGTTTGATTCATAACACAAAAGAGACTTTTAGAAAATTAGCAGGCCAAAGCAAGCCGAGACTCCCCAGTCAGCCCTCCAAGGGGCAAGAGAGGACGATCTTTCCCATTCTGGATTCTGCTGTAGATCTGGTGGATCTAGGGGCAGTGTCCTAACTACCTCCTCCTCTTGGGATGTGTCACTCGCTCCCACGCACTGGACCTCCACTTTCAGATTAATGACTCCAGTAGTCACTTTTGCCTTTGAATTCTAAACCCACATAGGATCCAGCTTAGAGAATACCACTTAATTTTCATGTGTTCCCCTAGATACATGCCTTGGTTTTGGTTTCTGTTTTTTTTGCTTGTTTGTTTGGTTGGTTGGTTTTTCTTGTTTTGTTTTTGGCCTCAAATTCACTGTGTACTCAAGGATGATCTTGAACTCCTGGGTCCCTGCCTCCACATCCAGGGTCTAGAATAACAGGCATAAAGACACCCACTTTATGTGATGCTGGGATGGAACCCAGGAGAGGTACTCTCTCAACTGAACTTCATCTCTGGTCCTTTCACTCTGTCCTTGGCCCCAGGAAACTGACAACCTCATCAGCCTGGCCTCTAGAGTTTTAGGTGAGCTTAGTTCCACCATTGGCAGGAGCTCAGAGGAGCTGAGATGAGAAACTGAGGCTTTGATTCCTCAGCCTCTTCTCTGCCAGGCTGTGTAAAGACAAGCCCAGCACACTCCTCTGGAGGTCACATTTTGTGTGGAGTGCTCTCTCCTGGTGTTATCTAGAGTTCCTGGTGTTGTCTAGAGTTCACTGCTCTTTGGCGTCAGACCTGCAGTTGTTGTTCACGATCAACTGTCCGACCCCTTTGACCCTGTCCACATCTTTGTTCCAAGGCTCTTCGTCTGACTCTCCTGCACATGCGTTATGCTGGGCATCAGCATTCAAGGTCACCATCTTCCAAACTGGCTTCACTGCCCCTTATCCCCCTGACTCAACTTCCACATCCTCTTTCTGAGCCTTCCCTGCACTTCCTGCCTCGGCGAGTGGTCCATCATTCATCATCTGCCAGACTTTTGCAGGAGCCTGCATGTCATGGGTAACTCCTCCTCATCCTCACTCTAAGACTCTCTTATGTCCCTCATTTCTCTTGAACCCTAGTCCAAGCCAGCACAGCTTCCTTCAGGTTTCCTATGATGGCCTCTTAAAGGCTCTCTGCCATTGATCTTGGTCCACTGCTAGTGACTTTTTTTTTATTCAATTTTTAAAATTATGAGTATATATGAATGTCTGTGTGTGGCATGTGCACATAAATACAGATGATGCCTGTGAGGCCAGAGAAAGCATCAGATGCCCTGGAGCTGGAGGCACGAGAGGTTGCCATCCACCCAAAGTAGATGCTGGGAGCCTAACTTGGGCGCTCTCTGAGAGCAAAAGGTGCTCTTCACCAATGAGCCATCTCTCCAGTCTCAAATCATTTTTTTAGGAAGCAGCAGTGGAGTTTATTAAATATGCTTTATAATAGATTTTAAAAGAAGGGTCTTAAGAGATAGAAAAGCACCCCAGTAAAAAGACACGTACACTGTGGATGTAGACTACTCTAAGAGATTGTCATCTCTCACTGAGCCTATAAGACAAGGCAACATCATCTTCCATAAATCCAAACATGACTACATTGCTTCCCTGGTTGAGCCCTCCAGCACTTCCCACTGTTCCATGGTCAAGTCTACATTCACGCAGGGCCACTGGTGTCTGTCTTCCAGCATCTCCTACAGTAGCTCTGATACTTTCTTCCATCCATCATGGTTTTTCACCTCTGAACTTCAGTACATGTTATTCCTCTGACTAGATCATACTACCTGATCCTGCCAATCTCTTCCTACTCAGCTCACAGTTACTCACAAGTGGATCCCACAGCTCAGTTAGAACAGGGAACATGCATGTTGCACACAATGGTACATCCTTAGGGCCTAGAACCTACCCATGTGGAAGGAGCTACCCATAAGTGGTTACTGAACACTAAGAATGTGCAAATTGTAGACCAAGAAATGCTGAAAATGCAAAACATATACTTGACTTTGAGTACTGAATGCTAATAAAATATGAAATATCTCTGTATTTTTATATTGATTACATTTTTAAATAATATTTTCATATTTATTAAAGTAAATAAAATGCTTTAATTCAAGAGTACCTGTATGGGTCACAATATACTTCAATTAGAAAGTTCTAGCTGATAAGTATTTGTTAATCAGTAAATCTGAAAAATCTCTGTTTTCTGAATTTGGGTCCTCTTCCCATGGGAACTTTCTTCAAATCTGAGCCATGTGCCCTTTTTATGTCTTTCCAAAGTATCCAGTAATTCCTTCATTATGACAACTGTCATTTTGTACCAAAATACCATTTGCATGTCTTGGATGGTAATTGCTAGGCTTAGCTTAGTCAAGACAAGCAGTGCCTAGCAGGGCTCCTGGCATGTGCTGGGCTGATGGATGATGGATGGGAGTGAATTAAGAGGCCAGTGGTCATGTGGGGAAGGGGGCATTGATAATGATAAGATGCTGGGGATGATTTTTACTACCATTATATACCTACTCAGCATTAAGTACTTCATGATCTTGGGGAATAGGCCCTGAGAAGAACATGAGAACCTAGAAACACAACACAAGAGGCAGATGAGTTGTAGGTTCTCCTTATTTCATTTTGTTACCTCTAATTAGGGAACTCATTTGGAACAAGTCTGAAAACCTCAAGGCTCTTAAGTAAGGCCCATGTTCTTGCCTGGAGTCATTGTTTTGGTTCCCTTTTCTGTGTCCATGGAAGATACTATGTTTTCCTTGAATGTGAAGAGTCCCCCACAAGCTCACATGTTTGAACACTTGATCCCCAGCGGGTGGTGCTCTTGGAGGTTGTGGAAGCTCTTGGAGGTGGAGCCTCATTGGAGGAAGTGGGTTGCTGGGATGGGGCTGTGAGGATGTTACAGCCAGGCCCAACTTCCTGTTCACTCTCTGCTCCCTGAGCATGGATGCAATGTGAACAGTCAGTTGCTTCAAGGTCTTGCTGCCTTGACGTCCTTTCCTTAACAGACTGTACTCTTGAACTAGAAGACAGGATAAACCCTTTCTACTTTGAACTGCTTTTGTCAGGGTATCTCATCATAGCAAGAGACAAAGAGAAGAAGACACTATCTGACTAGGAGTCAGGAACATGTTTCTTGCCTGGGTCCCTGTAGTGTGAGTGCTGAACCCCTAAAAACTTCATCATACAGACTGGGAAGAGAAGCAACAATAACAGGATGCAAATACACCCAGTTGTCAACATTACCAACAACAGCATCAGCCGTTCTGGAAACTTCCTTCCTGAGCTCTAGACTCTGGGTGCCATTCAGCACTTTATACACTGTGTTGATGAGATGCTCCCTAGCAGACTACGGTATTTCCATCAAACACTATAAGGATTTCTGTTGTGGTAACGAGGAAACTGAGGCTCAGTTTGAGCCAGTCCTATGAAAAGCCAGCCACGCAGCTGTGATTCAAAGCAGGACTGCCTCGCTCAGAACTTGATGTGGCCCTCCCCATGCAGTGGCCTTGAAGGTGCTGATTGGACACTGTCGTGATTGGGACTTAGGGAGCCCCAGAAGCCTGGCCAAGCTGACACAGACACATAAAATAGAACAGCTAAAGTACAGCACCACAGGACTGCAATGGGGAAAAATATCAGAAGTATAAGGTTAAAATCAGATAGAAACTGCCCTTACTGTGCGAAATCTGGCTGTGCCTCTCCTGTCCATGGTAGAGTGGCAGGATGTTAACCCATTTAACCTCGGTTAAGATGCATCAGGGGAAGAAGAGGCTGCAGATGCCTCCCTATGCAAGAAAAATTCAGGGAGAGGCTGGGACAAAGGAGATGACAATTATGTCAGCTGAGCAGAGAGCACACCGTAGGGTGAAGGGCGATGAAACAGAATACCCTAATTGCTAACAGGCGGAGCAGGTCTCACTGTTCCCCTGGGGACAGAAAGAGGAGCTCCAACCCAGCGCCATTTGTGGCTCTCCCTTGGATTTTATTAAATGTGCCACTACAAGGGGAATGAATGTGAATTTTTTGCTAACTTAAATGTTTTCTGGAAATACCTTTTCCCCTGAAAGCAAAGGAGGTTCAAATTTGTTTGATGCTATGGAGGACCATATGGGGAATTAAAAGCTCTCAGAGGCAGAGTTCTTTCATAAGAGGAATAGAAATAAAGGCTCTCTAACTTTTATCATTATCATCCTGGAGAAAAGAAGTAGAGAGCTTGCAGGGAAAGGAGCCAAGAGGATTTTAACAGTGTACTCTCTGGGTGCCAGCCAAGGAGCTAAATGAAGGCTACCCATGAAGGCCACACCTTACCTGAGACAACTACCCAGAATTACAACATATAGGCTTGCTTTTCTTCTCAAGGACAAATCACTGCCTTTTGAAAATATGTATGTATTCTTTGAAGAGCAATATGGGGACATCCATTACAACATTGGGAGTTGGTATTACAATAGAAGTAATTTTATTTCTGAGATACACAGATGCAGAGAGTTGTTTGTGAGAAGATATGATATGGGTTATCTTAATAGCTCGTCAAAGTGCACAGTGAAAATGACTGTCAGCACTCATCTGTAGGTCGGCCATCTACATCAACTTCCCATCATCCAAGGCTCAGGGAACTTCTGGGAAGAAGGAGCAGAAAGAGCCAACAAATGGGGAAGAGAATTGTGAAATTCTAGACATGGTATAGCTTTTGAATACATCAATTCACAGTAGCTGTGATTGTCTGCATGAGACCCATAAACTATAAGCCAGTCAAAATGCTAACATGAATTTGGAAGATCATTGGCTTTCAATTGCTGCTGAAGGGAGAGGAGTCAGTGTTCCTTGGGGATGTTGCCACTGATCAGCTGATCGTGCCTTGGTGGCCACATACACTTGTGCATTGGGTTGACACTAAACTGAACACAGGGGTTTATTAATAACAAAAATAAATATAAAGAGAACAAGAAGCTGGGAGGGATATAGAGGTGGGGATTGTAGGGGGAGTTGGAGGGAGGGTATAGTGGATGGATTTGATCAGTATACATTGTATACATATTCAGAACTCTCAAAGAATAAAAACGTTATTTGAAAAAGAACTCTGGACAATCAATGTTTGTAAGTGAGAGAGTAAGTTCAGGATGCCATGTCTTGGAGGGCAGCACAGTGCACCCCTTAGTTCAGAACCTTGAGGTTATAGGGAACACATCCCTCCAAACACAGCAGCCCTTCCCCTCAGCTCCATCCACTTAGCTTTTGCATTCTTCCAGAGGAATTTCAGAATAGCTAGCATTTTATAATCCAGATATTCCTAAATGCACTCACTCAAAAAACCCAATAAACATAAAATGAATGACCTCATTGTATGTAATGGATTACACATCACAGTAGACTTTCATAAATCTATACATTTCTTAAAAATTTCATTAAAAATAACATTTTCATTGTGGTGAGAGTAAAGCTAGATCATATTTTAAGTAGGGAAGATTCAATTTTCATTTTAAATCCCATTTGTATTTTTATCATGAATATAGATAAATATAATGTATATACATATTTAGAGATGGGGAGAACAGATTAAAATGGAATAGAATCTCTGTAGAATCAAAATACAAATCCCTTAGCAGAAGCAGTAATAAAGCAGAATCAATGCTTTACTAAATATTTTATTTCTTATGGCCAGCTAGAGTTTATCACAAGGATGGAACAGAGGTTTAATATTTGAGAAGGCTTTAACAAAATGCATTTACATCATTAGACTAAGGAAGAAATATTATATACTCATTTTACTGAATGCTGAAGGCCATTTAGTAAAAAGAAAAACTCATTAAGGAGAAAATGCTATTAATAATTTATTTGTATTACTATAATGGATAAATTATATATTTATTTATTATATATTATTATATTAATATAATATATTATAATATTTATCATTATATAAATTATAATGGATAAACAATAGATATCAAAAATCATACTGAAGCTATAGAGGCATTTCAATCTTTTAAGTTATTTTATATTTTTAACTTTTTTGATGTCCATATCTGTTATGTGTAGAAAAAATTATTATTTTTTAAAAATCTAAGAAATTTTTGAAGAATAGTGGTGAGAGAAAACAGACTCTAAGGAGCATACTCTTGTGGTTTGAATGTGGAATGTCCTCCACATGCCCCAGTGTTAAGCACCTGGTTACCAGCTGGTGACATTCTTTAGAAATGTTTAGAAATTGTTAGGAGGTGGAATCTTTCTAGGAGAAGTGGGTTACAGAGGATGGACTCTACTTCCTGTTCACTATATGTTTCCTGATGGACCAATGTGACCAGCCACCTCACACCCCTGCCACCACACCTTTCCGACTAATACTGACTGTGCCTCATCAAACTGTAAGCCAAAATAAACCCTTCCCCACTTAAGTTACTTCTTGTTGAACAGTTGTTCACAACAACTACAAACACTAATTTAGCCACATGTTCAATGCAAAATAATGGGCCAGACTCAGACCCAACTTGATAACTTAGAAGCAAGACAATACCACAGACAGATTTGAGAGTGCTTAAATAACTTTCAGGTCCAACTCTAAGCCTCCTGTATAATTTGTTTTTCTGTCAGCATTATATGTCAAGACATTACTGGGCATTTTCTCCTTGATCAAAGACTGTAGTAGGCTCAGAGCTGGAGCTTTCAAAGCAGTAAAGGGTAAGAAAGAATGAGGACATGAAAGCTCTCAGTAGTACATCAGGTTTTGAGGTCTGGTAACACTTAAACAATACTGACTTCAGAAAACTTCTTATGGCACAGGACTTTGAGTGGGCTTGGAAAACAAAGCTGTTTTAAATATTAATCTAGTGCAGAAAGATAAAGGAGTGGCATCGCAGAGTCAGGAGGATGGAGTAGTTTCTACAGGAGATGGTTGCAAGGCAGGAAGGTGCCTTGGGAGGGTTCTGTTAGCAAGAGGGCAGCTATGGTTCAGGGTTGGTGTGAGGACACCAGGCCATTTGTCTACAACAGGATGAAGAAGATAAAGACTGAACTTTCAGATTCAAGTGTGTTGGAGGCTTTTCAAACCTTAAGCAGGGATTTTCAAAACAAGAAGTCTCACTGGAGAAAGATAGTCTAATCTTGACATCTGGATACCACAACTGTCTAAGAGCACTACTAGATTTTGTGTTAAATATTAAGCAGCAAATAGAAATCTTGAATTGAGGTCTAGCAACCCCAAGTTTGGCCCATATCACATCTTCCAACACAGTTGTTGGAATATGACAATAGATACCTATCTAGCATGTTCTATATACAAAGCAGTATAGAAGATAATAGGATCAATTAATCATTACCTCTGCTTTCAGAAACATTCATCACATGGTTATATTCTCAGTATTTAGGAGGCTGAGGACAGGAATGTTGAGAGTTTGAGGCTACTAGTTAATTCTAAGCTAGCCTGGACTACCAGAAAGACTCTGCCTCCAAAAGGAAACTATGTTCAAACAAAGTCTTTGCCAGTGAAGCTTAGACATTAACCTCATTACAATCACCTGGAAAGTTTGTTAAATCACAGTTTGCTGGGCTCCACCTCAAAGAGTCTGTGATGGACTCTAGAAATCTGTATTACAAACAAGTTTCTAGTTGATGCTCAAGTTGCTAAACAAAGGCTTCCACCTTTCTGACCTACTAATCTGTGGGAGAGAGGCAAACACAGATGCTGCGAAAACTCAGAGCAGAAAAATTCTTGTTTGCGGATATTAAAATCAGAATGTCAATAACATTTTGAAATGTTTCCAAGACTTTAATTGACTTATGTGTCTATCATATCCTCTCCTCCAAACTAAATGAGTTCACTGTACTTTTTTGTAACCATCACATTGGAATGTTCTCCTTATTAAGATCACATTTTGTGGTTACACGATCCACAGCACAAAATGAGTCTGGTCACTGCGCAGGTGGGCCAATCTAGACCACAGAATACATCTTTTGCCTTAAGCTTTCTTGGGAAAAATAACTCCACGATAGCAATAATTCTACTACACACCCCAGTTTGAAAATACGTTTACAGATGTTTATCTAAAAGATCAACTGAGAAAGACTAAGCATCTTAGGATGCGTAAGACAGGATCCCGCACAGCAAGGAATTGTGTCACTTACATTGTCCACAGTGCTGAAGTTGAAAGAGCAACACATTATTAACTCCAACCTACTGCAACGAACTTTCCAGAGATATGAAGCTGGGAGATGAGGTCTTCAGTTTTTCATACAAACTAGTCTCATTCATTTTGATGATAGGTGTCAAGTTAAATGCATGGTTCATGTCCACTCCACTGGACCAAAGTCATCAATGCACTTACTATATAGTTAAAATGTTCAGCTACTGAAGATTATGAAATAATTAAAATATCCACAATTCATCTTTAGAAATATTCAAGCTGGTAAGTACTACTTAGAGCAAGTTTAATTTATTAATTTTTATGGTCATGTGCTCTGTTTTAATGAGTTTTGATCCTCATTATTTATCATTAGTTGGAATAAGTGAAAGTTTTCGAGCTTCCACCTTACTCAGCTAAAGCGTGACAGTGGGACAATTTGCCAAAGGAATTTGTGCCTTCTGTTTTGGATGAAAGTCAGAAGTGCCTTCCTGCATTTATCACAGAGACAACTGAAGTAGGAACCAACATCAAACCATGTTTTTGCAGTCCTGTTAAATTTTGTTTTGCATGTTAACTATCTCCAGAAAATTGGAAAAATTCCCAAAAAGCTCCAAAAATTCCAAAACCAGCTCCCATGCCTGCTTAGTTACACAAGCAATAATCTGGGGGGAAGGGGGGGTTAAGCTTTTGAAATTAAACAATTGCTCTCTCTCCAGAGTGTTAGTTACTTCTCTCATTACTGTAACAAAATACTTGACAAGAAGCAAGTTAAAGCAGGAAACATTCATTTTGACTCAACAGTCAAAGGATGGAGTCCACCATGGCTAGGAAGTTATGGGAGCAGGAGAAGCTTTCAAGTATGGAGGTCCTGTGATTTTTCTCACATTTGGGAGGAGCAGGAAATGGAAAGATGAAGGTTGCTACTCAGCTGACTTTATTGTTTTCTCCAAGCACCTACTTCCAAGATGGGTTGTTCCCCCCTTAGTAAAACGTCTCTGGAAACTCCTTCACAGACACACCCAGAAGTGTGTCTCCTAGGTGACTCCAAATCCAGTCAGGTTATCAATAAAGATGAACCACAAGCAGCATAATCGAACCTGTCCTAATCACTAAAAATAACTAGACCCAACTTTCCATAACAGGACAACAAATAGAGATCCAGATTGCCTCCAGAACATGATGACATCTAATATTCTAAGTAACCTGTCTTAGAGTCACAGGCACATACATCCCAGGTGCTCTTACTCATAGACACACTATGTCTTTTGCTCATTGTAAATAGGCCTGACAAACCTCTGAACTGGGGAATTCACTGACACAAACTTTATTCCCAGGTACTCAATATCCTCCTCATAGTAGAGACAGGATGACTGGTGAGCATGTTTTCACAAAGCATCCCAAAGAGTATCTTTATTTGGTAAGCAGCAGAGAGTGTTTATGTGTGTTTGGATGGCTTCCTCTCTTCAAGAAGCTTTACTCTATAATTTCATATTTGTTTGACAATGGAGGTAATTAACACCAGACATGCTTTCTAGATGGTAAGCATCTCTTTTATGGCCCTATAGTGTTTTCTGTGTGTGGTGCTCTTAGGCTCAGTGAGAGATCTGAGGAAGGATTTCTCCTGATCCCTGACCATCTGTCCACACTACATTCTGAGAGCCTCTTAATGAAGCCTTGCTGTGGTCATGAAACTTCAAGGGAGAGCTGGGATGTTTAGTCAAACTTCTCCACTTTGGTAAGGCAGGAATGCTCCCACCCCATCCCTGCCCTGCCCTGCCAACTCCACAGCTGACCTGCATTGCTACCAGCTTGCTCACAGGTTTTTTTTTGGGGGGGGGGTTGCCTGTGAAGACCTGATTTATGAAGTATAAAACTTGTGACAGGTCATTCTACAAGTTCCTCTAATGCCCTTTAAATATCATTAAGTACAGTTTTCAGGCAATGATATTGAATTTGGTTTAAAAAAAAAAAAAGCCCACATCTCACACTAGGTCTTGAACTAGGACACCTAGAAACCAACAGATAATTTTGGTTGTAGGAACAGATTATGACTCTATACAAGAAAGATTCAAAAAAAGCACCTAAGTTACATCAGGTGGCAGAGCTGAATAAGTCAGAATACCTACATGTCCTCCTGTTCTCAGGGCACTCCATTTAAAACCCCAGGGATGATAATGTGCAGTACTCACCTGCTTCTTTATGACAGAATACAGCAGTGCATCAAGTTACAAGTTTGTTTTTTGTTTTTATGGACTGAAACATGAACACATGGGTAGGGAATGTATCTTGTGTATCCTCTCAAGACCTTGAATAGCGCACAGCACATGGAAAGCATTTGATTGATTGAATGACTACATGAATAAACACTGGTTTTCAACCTGATTTATGTGGCCCATGTTCCCTCCTTGCTCTGTCTCTCACATTGATTTTACATTAGGGAACTATCATGAGAAATGTCCAATTAGAATGTTATGACAATTCTGCTATTGGAGTTCTTAGGAGGATGCAGACCTGTGCCCTTATAGGACCGAACAGAAAAACAGCAAGGAATTAGGATGCAATAAGGTAGAAACCCTTACCTTCCAAAGTAACAAAATATTTAAGCAAAAACTGCAAAGAACAAGCTAGAGTTTCCAGAACCTTCTTATTTAAGACCAAATAAAGAGGGTCCAACAAATATCTCAAGACTTCTCAAAAAACTACTTGGGTTTCTTAATAATGGAGAAGGGAGGCAACGGGGAGGGTTTTAGGCCAACACTACTTCACTTCAAAACAGGAGTATAAATACGAAGCAACTCATAGCAAAATTAAAAAAAAAAGCATTTGGCAAATGCCAAGAGTTCTAGCAATGCTGAGTAATAGTTATGCCTTCCAACAGAGGTACAGAATGTCACAGGATTATTAAAAACTAACAAGTGAGGACTTGTTCTACCCAGCAGAATAAACAATGGCTCCAAGTGCCTTGGAGACTCACATGAAGCAGCAGGGCTTCAGAAGACAGAGCACACTCCCCCACCCAACCTTACTGCACTCCTCCTTCTCAGACTCCAGTTTTGTTCTTTTCCTTTCTTTCTTCCTTCCTTCTCTGTCACATTATCATTAACATATGAGGAAAAAAATTATCCACAGTGAAGAAAGCTGTATCAAATTGACGGAAGATGATGACCAAAACTTCAAAGTGTTCTTTCTCATTTTATCTTTATCATTGTCATTCATCATTAGTATTCTGTGCATGATGTGTATTTGTGTGTTCAATTTCTAGCACCCACATGGTGGCTCACAGCAGCCTGTAAATCTAGTTCCACCTCAGCACATGTATGATGGATAAAGGATGACTTTGTGAAGTTGATCCTCTCCCACACCTTCATGTGGGTTCTAAAGAGCAAACCCAATCTTCAGACTTACACAAAGCCCTTTGACCCACTGAGGTTGCTCAGTGGCCCTTTTTCTCATTCTAAGTAGTAGGACATTTTTTAACATTGTACCTTATTTTTATTATATGATTGTGTGTTGTGGGGAGGTTTTATGCACATGCATGTGGGTGTCCATAGGTGCCAGAGGTGTCGGGTCTTCTGAGACTGGATTACAGGCTGCTGTGAACTACCATGTGGGAGCTAGCAACTGAACTTGGGTCTTCTGCAATAGCAGGGAGTGTTTTTAAATGCTGAACTCTCTCTGTAGCTCCACAGAACAACTTTTAAAGGAGACTTAAGTACCTGGAAACCAAATCGCTTGCAAGTATGCTAGCATAAGTGTCTGTGGGAGATTGGCTACATCTGTGTCCCAATAAACAGTCGTAAGTTATCATCTCACTTTGTAGTGTTACGTTACTTTGCTCGATCCTCCCATAAAGAAGTGGAGTCTGTTTCCTTATTCTATTACTTTGGATAGGCCTTTTATCAAAGGTACAGACAGGAGGGACAGTGTCTCCTATCTGAACCTCAGAACAAATATAACTGAGTCCCCACCACTGTCAAATAATAGCCCTGAGTTAGTTTGGTAAACATGAGAACTTATGTGAAGGAGACCCAACGGTGTCTTAGTTGAATCTGAGGCCAGTGGCAAGTGAATGTCCAGCCAACTTCTGAAGTGACTGATGGATCCAGCCCATTGGGTTGTGTGCCTGACCTAGGACACAGCTCATCCAAGACACAGGGGTTACTTTAGCTGAGATGAAAGAAACCCTCCAGCTGAACCACAGACTGGAGAGCAACAGTAAATGCTCTTGTATGAAGCCCCTGGGCTTTACAGTAGTTTCTTATGCAATAATACCTAACCAATATGGATGTCACCTTTGTCTCCCCAGCACTTGATCGACTGGGCACTGATGAGGTCATAGATAGCACAGCCTTGGGCATCGACTCTGCACCCATCACTTTACAATGGGTTCTTGAAACTGCCCATCCCTCATGGTGACTAAGTGCCATCTGCATACCACACTGGTTATTCATTTTACAATCATCACAATAACGAGTTGTAAGTTGCTGTGACTCCAACACTCTTAAGGAGACTCTGAAATCATGAATAAAACTGACATGTATCACATGATATCTGTGAGCCATCACCTCATCAACCCTCGATAATGAAACTTCCTTTCTCCTTATAGTTACCAATCTATTTAAAGACTATCAGAGAAATTAGCTAAGAGAAGGAAATAACTCCATAGAAATAGAAGAAAGGAAGTAAAAATATCCCTGTTTTAGTAAAATTAGTTTTCTCTAACAGAGTCTCACTAGGTATACAAACTCTTCTTAATGCTAGGACCCTCGTGTTCAGCCAGTAGATGATCAACACAAAACAAACTCAACGGCATTTTTGGAGGTTAGGGCTTTTTTTTTTTTTTAATCTCACAGGTTGTTAGCATATATATTATGGTTTCCAGTTTTGCATTTTTATGGGATTTCTGTGTGTTTGAAGTTGTATCTCTGCAGCTATAGATGTTTCTTGTCCCTTTTGGCTCTTTTTTTTTTTCTTGTTTTTATCTTATCTTATTTTGTTACAGTTATTTTAGATGCCTGTTTGTGTTCTAATGGGAAAGGCAAAGAAAGGGTGTGTATTTGGGTGGGTGGGGAAATGGGAAGGATCTAGAAGGAGCTGAGAGAGGGGAGCCATAATAAATTAGATTATATTGCCATATTCATGTTAGATTATATGAAAAAATCTATTTTTGAGTTAAAATAATTTTCACAATGCTGACAAAAGATATTAATGACACACAAAAAAACTTGAAAGACTCCCAAATTCTTGAATTAGTATTAACAAGATCTCTTTACCACCCAAAGAGATCTACAGATGCAAAGTAATTCCTATCCAAATGCCATTGACATTTTTCACAAAACTAGGGAGAAGTACACACCAAATCATGTAAGAAGAGAAGACCATGGTAGCCTACTCAATCTTGATGAAAGCAGACAAGGTTGTTTCTTGAGAAATGGCACAAGGTAGAAGAAAGAAAAGAAAGAAGACTTGAGCCACATGCATGGGGACTTGAGTTTGAATTACTATAACCCAGATAACAAACTCTGGCAAGGCCATCTGCATGCCCGTAACCCCAGTGCTGTGGAAACCAGGGACAAGAGGATCGCTGAGACTTGCTGGCTGCTAGAAGAACTTCAGTTTTAATGAGAGAACCTTGTCAGGGAGTAATAGGCCTTATGGAGACTGATAGAACAGGGCACATGATGCTTCCCTCTGGTATGTATCCATGCATACAGATACATACACTTGCAAACATGTATCCATGCATACATGCCATATATACACTCACACAACAAAAGTAAAAGAAAAAAGTTAGAGGTATGACATACCTGATCTGATGATATACTACTGGATAGTAACAACAACATGGTATTGGCATAAAAACAACCATATAGTCCAAAAAGTCAGAAGAGCTGTCATGAGTAAATCCATACATCTTCAGCCGACTGATGCTCAGAAAAATGACATATATTTGAAATAGCATCTTTAAAAAACTGGTGTGGAGAGAACTAGATGGCACAAGACTTGAAAAAGATATGGATATTTATATGCAAGCGGCATATAGAACTATAAACAGACAGGACAAGAACAGAATTCACAACATATTACAACAAAAATAGCAACAATATAGGATGAAGAAATAATGTTGAAAGCTGTGAAAAAGAAATATGTAGTTCACAGAGGCAAACCTATTAGAATAACAACAAATTTCTCACCAGAAACTCTAAAGGGCAAGGGGTGTGAAAGTCTGTACTTACAGCCATGAAAGAAAATAACTAGTATTCTTTATACCTATACCCAGAAAGTTATCCCTCAGAATATAAGGAAAAATAAAGACCTTCCAAAAAAACCATCCACTGAAACATCCATGACCATCAAGCTCACTGTAGAAGATACTAAAAGGAATCCTACACAAGAAAAGGAATATAAACACAATCACCAGAAACAAGCAAGAAAATGAAATCCATGGGGACAGAAGGTAAGCAAATAAGAACCAGAAAATAAAAATTTTTAAAAAAGCAATTAAGTGACAGGAATCATTTACTACTTTTATATTATTCCCTTAAGTGTAAATGGTCTTAATTTTCTTATTAAAAATCACAGGTTTCCTGACTGCATTAAGATACAAGATTAAACTACTTGCTGCTCACAAGAAACCGGCTGCACTGGCAACAACCTTCCCTGGCAGTGAAAGGATAGAAAATTCTATTACAAGTAAATGCTACCTCTAAGCAAGCATGGGTGCCTGTCCAGCAAAACAGACATCAGCCCTACTGTGGGAACACAGCCCAGGGATGGAGTCCTGTGAGGAGAATTTTGAGTGTCTGTGAACACTCCAAGAAAACAAGACAAGAGCCTTGTGACCTTAGTCTCTTCAAAACACAGCATTGTTCTTGGAATGTATTTCATGCCCCTCCCAGGTATAGCAGATAAGAGTGAGTTTACTTCAGATTGTTCATTACAACTGACTATTGTTATGTTTATATGCTTCTATGTAAAACATGTTTTTGCCACATGCAGCTTGACTTCATGAGAAGTTTACTCATGCAACCTTTCTTAACCATCAGAGTATAAATTTCCTGAGGTTCTGAATAAAGTTGGCTCTTGCATGAGATTTTAGCTTGTCTCATTTATTGGCCCTATTTTTTTTGGGTCCCACCACCTATAGAGCAATGACACCCGACTTCAATCAGAACAAACGAAAGGTCACTGAATATTGACTTTAAGTGTGCATGCCCTGGAGAACAGTCCAATCCATTCCATAAAACAAACATTACTAGATAAACCCTGACACAATCTTCAACAACGTATAAACCATTTGGACAAAAAAAAAAAAACAAAAAACTGGACAACGGATCTTCAAAGTTAAATGACACTGGAACCTTCTCACCTTATAGGTAGCTCTCACAGTTCCAGGAGGTGCACTGCAGGGAATTAGGGAAGGAAAAGCATTAATGATCTTACCCAGCAGTGAACTCTATAAACTATAATTAGCATGTATTAATACAAATAAAGGGCTTGAGGGTGAAGAGATATCTCAGTTGGTAAAATGCTTGCCACATATGCAAGAGAACCAGAGTTAGAACACTAGTAGTCTGTGCTTCAGCACCATGAAGAAAGCGTATAAAGCCAATGCCTGTACTCCCAGTGCAGGAGGCAGAGGCAGGAGGATCCCAGGGCCTTGACGGCCAGCCAGTCCAGTTAAATTGAGATCATCAGGTTCAGTAAGAAACTCTGTTTCCAAAACAAAGTAGAGATCAATTGAGGAAGATAAATCATCATAACCTCTGGATTCAACATGCATATGCACACATATCTACACACATCTACACACACATCTGCACACACATCTATACACACATCTACACACACACATCTACACACACATCTACACACACACCTACACACACATCCATACACACATCTACACATTAAACACACACATTCACACACACACATACATCTATACACACATATACACATGCACATCTACACACATATCTGCACACATCTACACACATTTACATACACATCTATACACACATCAACACACTACATACATCTATCTACATACACACATCTAAACACTATACACATCTAAACACTATACACATCTATCTACACAAATCATATCCACACACATATACATACTACACACACATCTACATTCACATCTATACACACATCTACACACTACACACACATCCACACTCACACATCTACACACATCTACACACCTCTGCACACACATCTACACACACATCTACATACACATCTGCACACACATCTACATACACATCTGCACACAAATCTATACATACATCACAGTACAATAAGACTTTTCCAGGCAATCAGCCTTGTTACTCATAACAGGAAGTGTGATTGGTGCAAAACTACACTAATACTGTGCAAAGAAACAGTAGTCCTCAGAGAGATGTGCACACATTTTAGGCACACTCATCTCTGCATTCTTTTTGTATTAGAAATATTTTCCAGCATCCCCTCTCCACAACTGATTAGCATTTCTACACAGAAAAAACAACAAAAATGGAATATCTGAACAACACTAGCAGTCTGTGCTTCACACAAGCAGACTACCTAATTCAAACAATGGAACAAATACTTCTTTCAGTAATATTGGGAACAATGATTTAAAAAGCACATATCCACGCCATTTAAAAAGATTTAAAAATTGGTATCATATATAGCTTGTTTTCAGACCATAACATAATTAAATTAAAAATAAGTAATACTGGAAAACCTCTGAGAACAGAAAAATTAAGCAGCTCAATTCTAGAGAATCCATGACTCAAGATGTGTGAGAACATTTAAAAGCTCAGTAAAAAATAAAACATGACATTAAATTTTCCAAGAACACCAAAGCAGTGCTGAGAAAGTTATAGCCCTCAATACTCATGTAGAAGTAAGGAGAGCTCTGGAGTCTAACGAAACTTCAGTTAACAGCATGGTAAGAATCTACCTCAAACAAAAAAAGAAAGAAAGGAAGGAAGGAAGGAAGGAAGGAAGGATGGAAGGAAGGAAGGAAGGAAGGAAGAAAGGAAGGAAGGAAGGAAGAAAGGAAGGAAGGAAGGAAGGAAGGAAGGTAGAAAGAAAGAAAATGGGGAAGGGGAGAGATGGCAAAGCAGTTAACAGCCTTTGCAGCTCTGTCAGAGTTCAGCTCCCAGGCGCACCTCAGAGGCACACAACTGCCTTTAACCCCAGTTCTCACAGCTTGGATGCCCTCTCCTGGCCTCAGCAGGCACCATACACATGTGGCATTCACTCACACACACATGCATATCTAAATGAAAATCAATCTTTTAAGAAATTAGAAAAAGGTAACATATCATAGACAAAGAAAGGACAATAGAAAGAATTTCAATACCATAAAGGTCATTCTTCATGAAAAATAAACATTAAAGCAGAGGCTATGATACCGTATGTAAGAGATCTCAAAAACTGTCAGATAACTTCCAGAGAATATCAACATTTTCAGAATGGGGGTGGATACAAGCAAGCATGCTGAGAAAGAGGCCATGGAAACACCCCAATTCACAGTAGCCTCATGGGGAAAAAAATCTAGGAATCAGTATAGTAAATGAAATGAAAAACCTTTACAAAGGCAACTTCAAATCTCTGAGGAGAGAATCAGAGGAAGACACTAAAAGGTGAAAAGATGTTCCGTGCACATGGACTGGTGGCATCCATATTGTAAAAATGATCACCCTACCAAAAGCAATTTACAGATTCAATACAATCCCAATCAAATTTCATGAATAACCTTTTTTTAAGAAGTCTGGCAGAAATAAGAAAGAGAGCAGTCGCAATCATGAATGTCAGGGACAAACTGTTAGTGTGGCTTCACACCTGCAAGGCAGAAGGGGAAAGTACAAACAACCAATACTCTTAAGTCAGCAATTAGAAGAAATGGCAAGATTGCTCAAAAGCCACAATCTGTCAAAATGCAACCACTATTAAATGTATAATTTGAATAGGTCTATAGCCATAGAAGAAATCGAGTTAGTAATTCAAACCTCTTTAAAAAATGAAATCTCCAGACTGAGGATTTCACTAGAAATTCTACCAAATAGTTATAGGAGAGTTTACAGAAATTGTTCTTCATTATCCTTTCCAGAAAGCAGAGGAGAAGAATTCTTGATTATTTTATGAGGCTTGCATTATTGGATTCTAAAGTCAGAAAAAAAATGAAAAGGGGAGAGGGATGGTCTGGAGATGAGTGAGGGGCAGCTTACTGTTGCTCATGAACCACATATAAAATTCTCCAACAGAACACTTTTTAAAGTTTTTATGTATTTATTTATTGTATGTGGATGTTTTTGCATACATGCATGTTTGTGCCTGATGCCTATGGAGGCCAGAAGAGGGTTCTGGATTTCCTGAGACCGGAGTTACAGATGACTGTTAGCTGTCAAGTAAATGCTGAGAGTTCAACATAGGTCCTCTTGAGGTGCTCTTAACTGATGAGCCTCCTCTCCAGCCGCTCCAACAGAACCTTACTAACCAGATCCATCCATGTCTGCCCCTAGTCTGCATTAAGAACAGAACTGCTTCCAAGCTGCAGGGACTGCCCCTTCAGTCATAATAGCCACCTTAGTTTCCAGAGTCACCTGGACCAGTGGTGACCCCTCTTGGAGAAGTGATTGACAAGTAGGAACTGTTAGGGTGTGTATTCCCAGCTACTTCTGCTCAGTGCAACCATAGTCTGAGGACCTCACTGTGAGGCGCTATCAGATGAGCAGAAATACCCTCTGGAGTCAACCTTGTTTTGTTTTTGGTTCAAGTCTTTCCTCACAGAGTGCTGCTACAGGCCTCTATCCTCAACACTCCCCTGTTTCCAGATGAACCCTTTGTCTTGTGACTTCTACTAGGGATCTATAAAGAAACATCTATTCATCTCAGCAGACCATGAGATAGAGTCCATCCAAGACTATTTGGCTGATCTGATGCATTTGAACTGGGGTTACTTACAGGACCATGAGTGACACAGGGGTAGCTGCATCACCAGAAGCCCTGGACCAGCCTGGGTGATGACTCAAGAAAGTTGCACTATGGTTAGAAAGGAAGTCCGCTTTTTTTTAAAAATAGCAATCACTATGGAGCCCAGAGTGCCAGACCCGATAAGTAGTGATCATCTCCGCTTCTGTATAAGAAGGATTTCCTGAGAATGAACTTGTCACAGAAGGTCACAAGATGAAGGCTGACAGGGGATTCTCGATGCTGTCGGTTTAGCTCAGGGAAACCATCAGGTTTTCTATTTATTTAGGCTACTAAATTCCCCCTCCCTTTTTCTTTATTTTCCTTAAGCCAAGTCAATGTAGAATTCTGTTATTTGAAATCATGTATTTATCCAGATCAGGCTGAAAGCGACCTTGTCCTCCCAGATCTACTTGCATCCCTTCCTCTCTATTCTACAGTAATTCACTTGCTTTTCCCAAGATTTCTGCAAGCTGGCAGGGATTTATAGCTTCCTTATTGCATTTTTATCTTGGTCCTTCCTTTATGTCTGCTGAAGCTTGATGGTCCCAGAAAGACCATCTTTCTTTACACTGCTCTGATGCAGCCAGAGGTTTCCTCTCCTTTCCTTTGACATTACCGCAAGCCACTCATAAGTTGGGCAGGAGTGTGGCTCTGCATGAGGTGCCTTAGGAAGCTTTGCAGTCAGTGAGACATTTGTATTATGGAAAGCAAGTTGAACTGACTGTTAGACATGCCTTTTGTCTTAAGCCACTTAGAGCCCCCACTTGTAGCAGAATGCTCCACAAGCTTCCTTTTTAGGAACTCCCTGGTCCCCCACTGTGGTGTCTGGTCCTCCTACCAACCTCCATTTCTTTTTCAGAATTCTTATTTTCCTAATAACTCAGCCTAGGGTTCCTCCACCCATCAATCAAATCCTTATGTCTATCCCACCAAACAAAATAACCACCCCGCTATCAGTTGCTTTTCTCATTGATGTGGTCAAAGAGTTGACAAAAACAACTTATGGGAGAAAGGGTTTATTTTGGCTCACAATCTCAGGGGATACAGCCCATGATGAGGCAGGGACGTACATCAATAGGAACAGGAGGTGGCTGGTCACATGACATCCACAGCTGGGGAGCTGAGAGCAATGAATGCCAGTGTTCAACTCTCTGTCTCCTTGCCATTCAGTCCAGGACCCAAGCCCAGGAAATAGGGTCTGTCTTCCCACCTCAGTCAAACTGATCTAGATAATGCCTCCAAAATGAGTCTGAAGACTTGTTTTCATGGCAACTCCAAATCTCATCAAGTTGACAGTCAAGACTATCAGAGTCACTCTAGGCCTTTTCGTACAAATCCCAAAGTTGTCATTTAGTCAAAAACACCCAAGTTCGGTAAGATGGTAGCTCTAGCCTGGGGAATGAGGCTAGAGGGGCATGAGCAGAAAGCCTACAGAATTGGGAACTAAGAACCCATTTCTCTCTATGACCTCAGCACTCCAGGTAGCTTGGACTTGAGTCTTGCTGTGGAACCGGCAAGGGCTGCCCTGTGCATTGTTAAGACATCAGTAAGCCCACACCCAAATGCCCTTCCTCAGCCATGAAAATAAAAAGAGCATCAAACATTCCAAATATCCTACCGGGTCAAAACGGCCACTAATTGAGACATCCTACCCTAGGAGCCCCTCTGTAGTAATCCACAACGTAGAAGGAGCAGACACAACAACATTACAACTGTGTGCCTAAAATCTGCTGTCTGAAACCCAATGGACAGTGCATCAGCTGCCTTGATTCAGTAGCTCTAAATGACCACCAAAAATCCAATTCCAATAGGAAGCTGAAAACCAATGCATAGTTAGTATCCAGATTTGTATTTTAAAATAATGAACTTTGGCACTCAGCTTTGGTGATAATACTTGAGGATCATACCAGAAATGCTTTAAAGATAAAACCATTCAAATCATTCGGGGGAGATTTTATAACCTATGTTGTTGATAAAATGAATCTTGCTAAAAGGATATTCTGCTTTCCAAACATTAATTTCTACTCTTTTCTCTCTAACTCCTTGTTAATGAGAGCATTTTACATTGATTGGTTCTTGACATTGTATTCATAAAATATTTCTTTGCCAAAATGACCTACTATGTTACTCTGCCATAAATAGTTTTGATCATTTCCAAAGCCATATTGGAATCTCAACTGCAAGGCATAAGGAAAAGTAAAGAAGAGCCAGATCAGGTGTGCCCTGAGCCAGGGAGAGGTGAGGGGCATGAGAATCAAATCAGAGTGTGTAAGAGTTTTCAATCTGGAGGCCACCCAGCCTTCTGTACTTGATATGTGGTAAGCTAGCAATGTTCTAGCTCTGAGAAGCTCATGTGACTGTCAAGCTGTCTCTAGGGGGACTGACTCAGCAGTTAGGAGCACTTGCCCTCTTACAGAGAGCCTCAGTTCTGTTCCCAGCACCGCACCAATGGCTCACAACCACCTGTAACTCTAGTTCCACAGACTCTGATGCCCTCATGTGGTCTCCCCAGGTACTGCACACAATTTGTGTACATACATGTACTCATGCTCACACACATATTCATAAGCTAAAACTAAAATATTTTTAAAGGTGTCTACATATGAGCTGAGAATATGATGGGATATATGCAAAACATTTTGTTATAGTAGAGTTTCAGATCCATTGGTGGGTATCTCCTTCAGTTCTCCAACAACAGGAGTCAGAAGTGAAGGATGAATTCCAGATGAATGCTGTTGGTGAAATGGAAATTTCTGGTTCATCCCACATGGCTAATTCTGGTTCAGAAATCAGAAAGAACCAAGACACTTCCCTGTTAAGAAGACAGCCCAATGTGTTCTGGGGTTGAAAAGCCATTCAAACTGGATTAATAGGTTCTTGCAAGCATGTGTCAATGGGTGTTGGTTAGTTGTTTAAAACATGGCAGTATAGAATATGACTTATTAAAGAATATCCCAATACTTACCAACAACATGTGGGGGGGATTGAATCTGGATACCTATCCATTCCTTAAACACCCTTTGCCTAACATTGATATAAAGAGAAATAGAGAAATGAGATTATTAGTAGGGGTCAAAAGTACACATAAACCGAGTGTGTGGGGGTTGGGGAAACAGATCACTGTGGAGGTGCTTGCTGTCTATCATGAGGACCTGGGTTTGACCTTCAGAACCCACATTTTGAAAGCTGGGCATGGTAGCACATACTTGTAATCCTAGCACTGGGAAGTAGAATCAGAAAGCTCTCTGGTATTCTCTTTGTATAGGCAGGAGATAGTTTGGCCAATGTTCTCTATCGCATTTGAGATTTTCAGAGTTCTGTGGATGTTTCTCAGTTCATTGCTGCAAGCAGCTGTTTGTTATTTAGGTCAAGGATACCCTGAGAGTTTGGCAGACATCAGCGTACAAGGTGGAGGGAGTTATGGAGACTGTGGTGACGAACAGTAGGGATGTCATCAAATGCGTGGTGCTCTGCAAATGGAAAAAAAAAAAAGCATGGATTTCTTCCTTACAGCTGTGGGGCCTTGAAGGGGACGGGATGAAACAAGACTGGGGATAAAACCCAGTTGGCAGAGGGTTTTCCCAGCATTCATGAAGCCATGTGTCTGACCCCAGCACTGTATAAACCAGGTGTAGTGGTACACACCTGCAATCCCAGCACTTCGAAGACTGGGGCAGGAGAATGAGGAGAGTGAGGTCATTCTCAGCTATACAACAAGTCTGAGATCACCCTAGGATCCAAGAAAGTTGGGAGGAGAAAGATGGCTGAAAGTTCGTTATCATGGGCCAAATATAGCCATAAATGTGCCATTGGTCTGTCAGTGTTGCCCCACAGAGACTTTAAAGAGTTTGAGTCTAAGATGAATTAAAAATTCAGAGATCACCATTTGAAAAGTCAAAATTGTAGTTTAAAAAAAAATACCAACATACCTGTCTATCATTTCATCAAAGGAACTACAAATAAAAAACTGAAGACTTCACCACAGTCCCTCCTACGCCCCTCCACACTGTGCCACATGGAAGATGCCATTTATCAAAATATTTATGTTTTCTATCCAAATAGCACGATTGCCTGACTCACCCAGAATCTGGTGACCTCTCTATGCACAAGAATGTCCTGAGTTAGAGCTCACAGGTAAAGCCCACACAGACAAGGATTTGCACCTGATAATGAAGGGCTGACCCTGTTGTGAGCATTCACAAGTTCACTCACAATGCTGCTTTCCAGGGGAAGCTGAGCTCTTGACAGCCGCTGTAGAGAGGGAATTTAGGCAATGGACACACAGCCTTGAGATTCTTCCCCTGACGCTTTGGGGATTTAGACTGTGATCCTTTAACATGCCATATACTACTCTTTGTTTAGTGTGTGTGTGTGTGTGTGTGTGTGTGTGTGTGTGTGTGTGTGTGTGCACATGAGTGTGGAAGCCAGGGGGCAACCTTGGGTGTAGATCCTCCAGAGCCATCAACCTTTTGAAACAAAGTTCTCTCACTGAGACACAGAACCCATCAATTAGTTTAGGTTGGCTGGCCAGTGGGCCTAAGGGGTCTATCTCCAGCTCCCCAGAAGTGGGTTTCTAAGCAAATACTACCACATCTGATTTTTCTTGCATAGATTCTGGGGATGAAAGTCAGGTCTTTGTGCTTGCACAGCCAAGCACTTTACCAGCTAAGGTGTCTTCTGAGTCCTCCATTCATTCCTCTGGATTTTTAAAGATGTATTTTTTAATTGTGTGTGTGTGAAAGTGTAGTGGTATGTATACATGTGTGAAAATATTCAATGAGACAAGATGATGGCATCAGATTGCCTGGACCTAAGTTACAGGTGACCAAGAATCTGCTGCCATGAGTACTGAAAGCCAAACTCTGGTCCTCTATAAGCACTCTTAAACACTGAGCTATCTCTCCAACCCTGCTTCCATGTTTGTCTCTAGCACAGGTACTATAGTATGATTGAAGAAAACAAATATATTATGCAAATGACATGATGATACATTCACTAATTCATACACTAAGGCCAAATGGCTAGAACATTTTATTTTAATCTGAGAAAGATGATTAGCATTCATTAGCAAAGCAGCCATGCTTTCTAAGTATCAAATCAGAAAGACATAGCAGTCAGGAGAATGAGTACTGAGCACTGACCCTGAGCACTCTAGAAACGCATGTGAATACAAATTCCAAAGGGTCAAAGAGCTCAATTAAAGAACTGACCAAGAAGAAAACTGTGCTGTATGCTTGTGATTTATGTCATTGCTAAAGTGGAAGCAGTAAGAAACAGAATGGCCTTATAAAGAATCCAACACCCTCATTTACACATCCTTCAGAAAGGATGTTCACCACAGGGCCAGGCCATTGATTGGTCTTGTCCCCAGAACATAGATCTTTACTATACTATGACAGCCACTGTGTTGTGTTAGAAGAAACCAATGGCAATCCTGGATTCTGGATTCCTTGTCTTTTTTAAACATCTTTCTTTCAGAAATTTTCCCATTGCATTGGTATTTCCTTTGTCATTTTTTGTGTTTCCTTCTACCTTTCTTTGCAATGGGACTTATTAGATCAAATGGCGAGACTCTGCATGGCCAGTGGGGAGGGGACCAAGGAGGTGACTTGTGTTGCTTTTCATCTAAACCACTGGGGAAAATACTTTTCCAGAGATTAGGCTGTAGGCTACCTGGCTCACCCACCCTAGAGTTGACAGCCCTTGGAGTTAACATCTGAGACTAATAAATGGCTTGTTTGCTTCCTTTCTTGTGTCATTGTGATTCCATCCTCTGAGCGTTTATATTGCTTTAAAGTGGCCTCCTATCCTGCTGATGTAGCTTAGATAACATTCAAGGTTCATCCTGAGACTCAATCCCTGTTGCCATGCTCATGGTTGAAGAAGTGAGACCTTAGGATGTGATCAAAGTTACGAGGACTTTGCCTTCTCAGATGCGATTGGCACTCCTAGCAAAGGGCTTAAGACAGAGGAACACAGAGACACAGCATCCCTTTCTTCCAGAGGATTCAGCAACCCATCTTGGAAACTGAGACCAAGGCCTCACTAGGTACCAAACACATTAATTCTTTCATCTTGGGTGTCTCAGCCACCAGAACTGTGAGAGATACATTTCTGTTTTTATAAATTATCCAGCCTGGGACATTTTGTTACAGTGTCATAAACAGATTGAGCCAATGCTCAGAACTAAAGACTAATATCCAAACTCTATAGCCCATGCATTTCAATATGACCTAGTATCTTTAATATCACCTCATATGGAATTGAAGTCAATGGAATTGAAGGCTTCAACCTGTCCCCAACTCTAGCATCTTCCTAGTATATAATGGTCATTCTCATCACACATACATGTTTTCCATGGTTTAGAATGCATCCCCTAGACCTCTGGCTGGCAAACTTTCATGTATCTTTTTTAAATAAGAAAACCTTCCCTAACTAAAATGTCTTTGGCAATCATCTTTCTTTAACGTTATTTTATTTTCTTATCAGAACAAATCCCAACTTTATCAACTGATTTCTTTCTTGTCTTTGCTCCTCCTCTACAGTTTAAACTCCTTGGCAGTCTAGATCTAGTGTAGCCTCCAAGAAAGGGCCTCAGACATGTGATGGATACTAAATAGCATCCTTTTTCCCAGGGTATCCATCTCAGTTTTTCTATGTGTAGATGTTTAACATGAAACCTGACTTTAAGACCCAACAAATAATGTTCTATACCCTTAAAACCACCAGAACTAAGACAGAAAGAGAATGCTGCATAGTTAAGTAAGACAGAAGGAAGAAAAAAAAACATTTGTTGAGAAGAAATGAGCAAAGCTATAGGAAGGGTGTTCTTACACATCTGTAAAAACTGTTGGAATTCAGTAGACAGATGGAGATGGAGTAGGAAGAATATGAAGTGCAAAGCCATACTCAAAGAATAATATTATGGGGCTTGCAAGCTTGCTCAGCTCTTATAGGACATATGCTTGGTTCCCGGCATCCACTTCAGGCAACTCACAACCAACCACCTGTAACTCCAGCCCACTCCAATGTATCCTACACCCTCTTCTGACTTTTGAAGACATGACCACTCACACGCATGAACCCACACTCAGTCACGCAACACATAATTTAAAAAAATAAAATACTTTAAAAGTAAAGCAATACTATATCAATAGAGCAAGCAAGTCTATGAATTAATAATGGTACAAAAAAATTAAGATGTCAGAACTGAGAATTGGAAAATATGAATGACAGAATGAAGAATCTGAACATAGCCCATTTCATACTGGGAATCATGAAAGATCCTGGGTCAGAGGAATGCATGATTAGTAACATGAACTCTGAGGGACATTTAGTTGTCATATTTAAAATGAGAGTGTTGCAGGAAAGCTGGAAATGGAAAATCTGAGTTTGAAGGACAGCACTGAGTCTAAGATATAGTGTTCCTCAGTGGAAGATAAAATAAAGATATTAATGTTGGAGAGATTCATCTGTGGCTGAGTTGTGTGAATGACGAAAAGGGAGGTGTTAGTGAGGGAGTACTGAGCCTGGAACTCAGGAAGACATGAAATGGAGCAGGAAAAGCAGGTTGGGAAGAAGGAGAACTCAGTTAATGGATCTGCTGGGAGTCATCCCAGTAAAAAGATGTCCTGCAAACGCATACACATGAAGATTCACATGGGCGTGGGGAGGTTGTGTGGTCAATTTATGTCTTCTAGAAGTAATGACTTCACTTATGCTGAAGAGAAAACTAAAGAGCTGAGGGCACAAAGAAAGGAAGAAGGATCTAGAAGAACGCCTGCCTTAGGGGTCAGAGAGATAAGAAAGAAAACAAAAGAATTTTGTCAGCTGGCCCCCCAAAAAACAGAACACAGCTGCTCAGCATGTCAGAAGTTCGGGTCCCTAACAATAGAATAATGAACGCAGCTATTTATCTTGCAGCTGGACTCTTCCTACAGGATCATGATGTCTTAGTAATGTCAGTCACAGTGTGCATTAGAGCCAAATATTCCTGTTGAGGTGACGACCTAGCTGGCCCTTGCATACACATTTAATAGACCAGATCTCCCCCTGTAAGAGATGGCAGGTAGAAGAGAGAAGCGGGGTTGACATGCTCCAACCTTACCTTGGAATCAAGAGTCTGAAGTTCTGTTCAGGAAGTTGTCACCTGTGCCAATGAGTTCGAGGGTTTTTCCCACTTTCTCTTCTAGTAGATTTAGTGTGACTGGGCTTATGTTAAGGTCTTTGATCCACTTGGATTTAAGTTTTGTACAAGGTGATAAGTATGGGTCTAATTTCATTCTTTTACAAATGGACATCCAGTTAGACCAGCACCATTTATTGAAGATGCTGTCCTTTTTCCATTGTGAAGTTTGGGCTTCTTTGTCAAAGATTAGATGACCATAGGTGTGTGGGTTCATTTCTGGGTCTTCAGTTCGGTTCCATTGATCCACTGGTCTGTTTCTATACCAATACCATGCTGTTTTTATTACTATTGCTCTGTAGTACAGCTTGAAATCTTGGATGGTGATACCTCCAGATTTTTTTTATTGTACAGGATTGATAGAGCTCTTCTAGGTTTTTTGTTGTTCCATATGAAATTGAGAATAGCCTTTTCCAGGTCTATAAAGAATTGTGCTGGTATTTTTATAGGAATTGCATTGAATCTGTACATTGCTTTTGGAACGATGGCCATTTTTATTATGTTGATCCTACCTATCCATGAGCATGGGAGATCTTTCCATCTTTTGATGGCCTCTTCAATTTCTTTCTTCAAGGGCTTGAAGTTCTTGTTGTACAGGTCCTTTACTTGCTTGGTTAGAGTTACCCCCAGGTATTTTATATTGTTTGTGGCTATTGTGAAGGGAGTTGTTTCCCTAATTTCTTTCTCAGTCCATTTATTTGTTGTATAAAGAAGGGCTTCTGATTTTTTTGAATTAATTTTGTATCTTGCCACCTTGCTGAAGGTGTTTATCAGCTGTAAGAGTTCTCTGGTGGAATTTTTGGGTTCACTTATGTATACTATCATATCATCTGCAAACAGGGATAATCTGACTTCTTCGTTTCCAATTTGTATCCCCTTGATCTCCTTTAGTTGTCTGATTGCTTTAGCAAGAACTTCAAGTACTATATTCCTGAACAGAACACCAACAGCTCAGAACCTAAGTCTAACAATCAATAAATGGGACCTCATGAAACTGAAAAACTTCTGTAAGGCAAAGGACACTGTCATTCGATCAAAACGGCAGCCTACAGATTGGGAAAAAAAGTCTTCACCAACCCCACATCTGACAAAGGGCTAATATCCAAAATTTCCAAAGAACTCAAGAAATTAAATGCCAAGAAACAAAATAATCCAATTAAAAAAATGGGAGAAAGAGCTAAAAAGAGAATTCACAAAGGAGGAATCCCTAACGGCTGAGAGACACTTGAAGAAATGCTCAACATCCTTAATCATTAGAGAAATGCAACTCAAGATGACTCTAAGATTACATCTCACACCTGTCAGAATGGCTAAGATCAAAAGCTCAAATGACAGCACATGCTGGCAAGGGTGTGGAGAAAAGGGAACCCTCCTCCACTGCTGCTGGGAATGCAGGCTTGTGCAACCACTATGGAGGTCAGTCTGGCAATATCTTAGAAAACTTGGAATGGCTCTGCCTTGGGACCCAGCCATACCACATCTGGGTATACATCCAAATGACTCCTCATGGAATCACAAGGAAGTTTCCTCATCTATGTTCATAGCAGCCTTATTTGTAATAGCTAGAAACTGGAAACAACCCATATGTCCCTTAACTGAAGAATGGATTAAAAAACTATGGTACATCTACACAATGGAATACTATGCAGCTATCAGAAACAAGGAAATTATGCAATTTGCAGCCAAATGGATGGAACTAGAGAAGCTCATCCTGAGTGAGCTAACCCAGACTCAGAAAGATGCACATGGCATCTATTCACTTATAGTCAGATTTTAGCTATATAGTGCATGATATCTATACTACAACCAACACACCAAAGGGAACAGGAACATAGACTTTTTCATCCTGTCAATGAGACACTTTCACTTTGCCCTAGTGGTGCTGCCTTGTAGGCCCCCAGTGTATGAGGAAGCTCTTGGCCCTCATATGACTGCTGAACTGGGGTTGGGGACTGTTATGTAGGGACACTCCACTCCAGAGGAGTGGGATGGAATGGTTAGGGGATAGAGGGTGGGAGGGCGGGTCTAAGAAGGGTCGAAATAGGACACTATGATGGAGATGTAACTTGAAGCAATAAATAAATAATTTTTTTAAAAAGACTCTGAAGCTGCAAGACACAACATTCTTTTGTTTGTAGGAGTTACTTATCCTTCTCTTCACAGATTTTTAGAAGACATTTCAGTGGTATTTATTCACAGGAAAATGAACTTTCTTAAACAAATGATGGAATTCTTAATTTTTTTAAATTGAAGTCTTCATATGTCTCTGTACTTGGTGTTGTGAGATTCAAGGCTGATGAGCAGGGCAGAATGGTAGAGTGGAAAGCAAAGAGTATAAAGGGATGAATAGAGAAGATTCAAATAATTCTGATTTTTCCTGAGTGGTAATCTCAGCACTCAGGACGTTAAGACAGGAGGATTGCCACGAGTTCAAGTCCAGACTGGACTATATAATAAGTCTCAAGAGCTTGTCTATGTACAAGACCTCTACTAACCATTTAATTTATTTGGCCCTCACCTTCTTTTTGGACCCAAACTCATCAAACATCAGCAGCAAACCTTACGCTTTTTCAGCCCTTGTGGAAGGATATCATTTCCTCCAGCACCACCTCATCTAGAACTTGTTACACTGGGGAATTTTCCAGCCCTAACAAAATTCTTTTATTGTCATATTCCTCTCTCTGGTCCCAAAGGTAGCTAATTGCATTCTCTTTGTTCCTCTGGCTCTTTATTTTTTCTTCTCCTAGCAAGCTCTTCTTACCCAGGACCAGTTAACTCACCACCCAGATTTAATGATCAGAAGCCCTGGAAGTGGAACCCAATATTTGTTTCACACCTTCCCTAGAGATGCTGTTTGGAAACCCATCGTCTTAAACCCAGGGTAAAAAAAAAAAAATCGCAAGAAATGTCTGATAGCATACAAAACGAAATCCTTGATCCTAAAGCTCATCAGATTCCACCATTGGCAGATGAGAAAACTCATCTTTCTACCTAGGTCCAGCTGTCTCTATTGGGGTCTTACACTTGTCAATACAATTCCAACATACCATATGGCCACAGTTTATGCTGATAATACAAGGGACTGTGGTATATAGTCACAATATTTTAAAATTATTATTAGATAAAATGTATTTATTTATTTTAGGGTGGGGTGGAGGTGAGTATACTTGCACCATGGTGCATGTGCAGAGGTGGGAGGACAACCTCAGGTGTTCTTGTCACCCGCCTTGTTAGAAATAGTGTCTCTTGTTTGCTGCTGCATAGGCCAGGCTCGCTGGTCCATAACCATCAGGAAATTCTCCCATCTCTGCCCCGTTGTAAGAGTGCTGGGATTACTGACAACCACTACTGCATCCAGTTTTATGTCTATTAGAAATGTAAATGTAGTCTTAGGATTTAAAATCTACACTTTCCTGAGCTGTTACCATGGTCAGAAGATTACAGCAACTTCACATTCATGTGAATGAAACCAATATGCATCCTTGTGAGTTTCAGAGCTACTCAGTAATAAGATCTTAGCTAATAGTAGCGGGGGGAAATGAATGAGTCTCCTAAAATAAAATACAAAGATCAATCATAGGCCACTGAACAATATAAATCTCTGGGGTTTTTTTCCAAAAAGAACTTTGCCTCCCCCACTAAAGTTTGAGCAGACAGTCAAGGATGGGGCATGAATTTCTTTTTCACCCCAGGTCAGGTCCAGGCTGGATGCTATTTCCATCAGTTTAATCTAAAATACAGTTGGAAATTAATACAATAAATATTTCCTCTATCTACTTCAATTATTTTGAGGAAAGGTGAAGTGGATGGCTACCAATAGAAACACTCACCACCCAACCATGTGCTGTGATGACAGCCTTGGCCTCTTCCAACACAGACATGGATTAAGAACATAAAGCGAGAGCCAATGAAGCTGGGCCTCCTTTTACCCCACCAGCAAATTGCACAGCAAGTCCTTTACTGGGAACTCTGTGGAGAAAGTACATTTCTTTGCTCACATTTTCTTACTTTACCAAGTTGACATTTCCCCATGTTTATCTTTAAAAGCAACAGTGGTGGGTCAGTCTGACATGCTTTTTAGACCATCATAACTTGACTTGGAGAATTGGTTTGAGTTGATAATGTTAATGGCAAAAAATGAAACCCTATCTACAAAACTTCCACAGCAGAAAAGGCAAGCCTCTTATATAACAGCCTTGATCAATGTGTTAGCTACACCACAGAATATTCTATAGCACCCCCAGCACACACATGCGAAGTGTCCCATGAAATCAAAGGCTGGCAGACAGATAGTATCTTCGAGTATCCAGTAATGGGATTTGACAAGAGCCAGGCACTTTGGGCAGGCTCAATCAATGCTAATTGACAAGGAAGAGATTCAAAGGCAAAGAGGAGTCCTTGAGCTCCACGGGGGTTGGGGTGGGATCTCAGGCTGGAGACCTTCTCCCTTTCCCATTAACTCTTATATTTAATTACTTGTTCCAGCCAGAGAACTGTAGTCTGACTTGCTGTCAGGTCGCTTTGGCCTGATGCTGTGCTTTAGTTCATGATTTCCTTTGAAAGGAAAATGACTGTGGGGACACCTGTCTGTGGAGACAGGAAGTCCTTCTCTGTCAACTTGGTCTCAGATGCAGATCTCTTCCTATATCTACCCGTGTGCCTGAGTGTGTGTGTGTGTGTGTGTGTGTGTGTGTGTGTGTGTGTGTGTATGTGTGCCTGAGTGCATGCATATGTGTGTGTGTGTTTCTATCTGTGCAGGTGTATGTGTGTGGAGGGGTACTTGCATAGGTGTATAGGCACAGAGGCCAGAGAATAACCGTAGGTGGCATCCTTAGAAATATCAGCCACCTCCTTTAAGATGGGGTGTATTACGGGCTTGGATCCCATCAAGTAAGTTAGGCTGACTGGCCAGTAAATCCCAGGTATCTTCCTTCTCCACCTTCTCAGCACTGAGAGTGAAAGTGCATGCCAGCATACCCGGAATCTTCACATAGGTTCTGGGATCTATCTCAGGTCCTCCTGTTTAAAAGGCAGGTGCTTTATCGGCCGAATTATCTCCTCAGTTCCCAACAGGGCAACATATCAGAACATTGGCAGGATGAGGGGAAAAATTCTTCAGCAACACAGCTGTATTTTTCTCTGATGTGCTGTTATTTCTAAAACTGAATAATGCCAGAATTTTCAATTGTTTTTAGGTGACTCCCAAAAGCATACCCTAACTAGGATAAGAAATTATCTGTTACTGAACTGCTTTATTGGCATGGTGATCCTACGTAATACTGGTTGAGAAGTGGGCACAGGATACAAGGAAGGAAAATCAGTCTGCGAAACTGGATACCCAAACTGGGTTCCACCATGGGCAACTGCAGTGTCCCTCACTGAGGACCTGAGAATCTGTATACATTGTGCCTCAGTGAGCCACTCCAGGGGGGGTTTATAGAGTCACTGCTAGAGGGATAATTAGAGGAGGAGTTGGAAATGAATGCCCAAGCACTTAGCATCTGAGACACACAGAGACACACCATGGAGGACACTAGAGAATGTCCTCATGTATGGACAGGGTGCCAACTGCAGGTGCTGCATGGCATGGTTGTTAAATTCCTGGACTTGCTGCAGCTGTGGTTTTCTGCATAAAATGGGACCCTTCAACTTTCCATCATTGGATTGGGCTTGTGAAGCCTCACCCTGGTCTAATGGCAGTTAAGGATCACTGTAGTACAGGGTGTCATTTCTTCAGTGACATAGCCACTGAAACATCAACAATGCTCCTATAAGTAACATCTCATTCACCTACAGGCAATCAACCCCAATTAAACTCAGTGGGACACACACGGGGCGGGGGGGGAGACATGCACACATGCACACACAGGAAAGTAGAGCAGAGGAAGCAGAAAGGTTCAACGTAAGGGGCTTAGAGTGGGTAATAGGGAAGAAGACTAAAATTCATTATATACATGTATGAAATTGTCAAAGAATGAATGGAGAAAAGAAAAAACAGCTGCTGAGCATGCTGGGTAGAGCCCTGGGTTTGGAGCGGTGCATATGCCTGTAGTGTCTCAATTACATCTCACATAAATCAGGCTTGGCTCAGTTAACTATCCATTCCATGCCTCAGTTTCTCCCACACAAAACAGGAGTACCTACTTCATGCTGCCATTATAACAATGAAATGATCCAGGCTCCTAAAACTTTTTTCCTAGTGGGCAGCATAATAGGAGCACATGATTAGCTGGGTGGTTCTCAACCTTCCTAAAGCTGTGACCCTTTGATACAGACCCTTTTGTTGTGGTGACCTCCGACCATAAAATTATTTTCATTCCTACTTCATAACTATAATTTTTCTGCTGTTATGAATCACAATGCAAATATTTTTAGGAAATAGAGGTTTGCCAAAGAGGTTGTGACTCACGGGTTGAGAACCATTGTATTAGCTTATTGCCACAGTTATTGGCACCATCATGACAATGTCAAGCTAGAAAGGGGAGCTGGAGAGAGCTCAGCTCTTAAAGGCTAAGGCCCACAATCAACACTTCAAGAGTTCAGTTCCCACCACCCATGGAAAAGCCCATCTCTCCAACTTCTCTTTGATCATTTTTATGTAAAAAGTAAAGAATATCATTTTTGTCTGTCGTCACATCCTGGGACAATTATCTGTGATACTGTAGACAATCAGGAGGACAGTTTCTCCACCAAAGACTGAGTAACCTTAGCTCTTGCCTTCACCCTTTGATTCTTCCAAACTCCCAGGAGTGGTGATGGAGAGTGGCCAGCATGCTCAAACTTGCTTCCGACAGATGTACCAAATGCCCTCCAAAGAGGCCATTTCTGGGATGACTTCTCCATGGTGAAAGAGACTTCCTGGTCAGTGTTTAGAACACTGGTTCCCAACCTTCCAAAAACTGCGACTCTTTAATACAGTTCCTCATGTTGTGGTGACCCCAACCATAAAATTATTTTTTTTTGCTACTTCGTAAGTGTAGTTTTGCGATTGTTATAAATTGTAATATAAATATCTGACATGCAGGATATCTGATATGTGACCTCAGAGGGGCCATGGCCAACAGATTGAGAACAAGGGAGACATTCACCTACCATAATCATGGCATGGGGAGAGTAGTGCCCCAAATTGCTATGTACACAGTAAGTGATCTTATTTTTAAAGTATACATATACTTTTAAAAATATATATATACACACACACACACATATATATATAGGTGTGTGTGTGTGCACACATGAGCACATGTCTACAGGTATGCACATGCCACAGTGCACATATGGAAGGAAGTGACAGTCCACATTCTCCACCTTCTTTGAGACAGGGTTTCTTGTTCACAACTGCACATGCCAGGCTACCTGACCCATGACCTTCCAGGGTTTCTCCTGTGACTCCCTCCCACCTCACTGTAGGGGTGCTGGGCTTGTATATGCACTACCACATCTAGCTTTAGGTGGGTTTTGGTGATCCAAACTCAGGTCCTCATCTTTGTGTGGCAAGTTGTCCCCTTACCACCCATAGTAAGTCCTTTTCTATGAAGAAGACTGTCACCTCCATGAGAGATAAAAGAGATCAGAATAACTTCACATGAAGAGAAACTAAGGTATCTGGCTATGTGACCAATGTGGGAGCAGCAGTGTCCAATCTCCTGACTTATGTCCCACGAATCTCCACTTTTCTCTTTTAGCAAACAGACCTATATAGCTATTCTGAGGCCATCCAATTGTGCTGAGTCACTGTTCTTCATAAACAATGAAATAACCACTATGTATTGGGTGTGGCCATATCCCAAAGTGTTTGTGTGGAGCTCCTTAAGCAGACTAGGCTGGCTGTTAGTGAGCCCAAGGGATCTGCCGCTCTGCCCTCTCCCCTCCCCCCAGTGCTGGGATCAAGAGCACAAGCCACCATGTCCATTTTGGGGTCTGGGTTTACTGTTGTTGCTGTTTCCTGTGAGTTCTGAGGATCAGATTCAGCTCCTCATGTTTGACTGGCAAACACCTTACCAAGGGAGCCATCTACCCCCTTAATGCCACTTCTGAAAGAATGATATGGCTCCATGCAGATAAGACCTCTGGCTGGTAAAACCTCTTGTAGGTCTCTACTGGACTTCCTGACAAAACCACTGAAGACACACATGGGCAGGAAACTGACAGAGACTTCATTGCTGAGTCAACCAAGGTATTTTATTGTGAGGCAGACATAGTTACAGGACAGGCACAGAAATGTCCCCACTGGCAAACCCCATTGCAGAAGCATGCCTTTGCTTTAGCTCTTCCCAGGTAGGCAGATCCACAGAGACCTGAACAATGCGGTTGGTAAGGTCGTTTTCTCCTATTCCTATTTGACCTTAGAAAATGGCATTGCAAAACCACCCAAAATTGCCCAAAAGATGCAAAGTATATGGAAGTCACTTTTGATGTTTAAAACATCGTCTACTGTTCTAGCTGCAGGATCAAAGGGGACCTAAATATCAAACTGTGAGGTGTGTGTTCCTTTGTAGTTCCACATTCATATCAAACAACTCACATGAGCCCCAGGAGTAAGACATGCTTGTCTGTGTTTTAACTGTAGCTGGTGCCACAGCTAAAGAAGTCTTTGGTAGCTAAGCGATGTGGCTCCTATATGCCATCACCTGCATCCAAACTTGAGAAAACAGAAAGGACATACATTTGTAACCTGAAGTTAAGAACTATGCTAGTGCAACAACATGGCCTCATTTACCATTTAGCCTCAGACCTCAATTCAGGAAACCTCTAGGAATAGAATCTGTTTGCTACAGTAGCAGAAAAGGCCCATTAAAAGAAAACTATTTCCTTCAGATCAAGAGAATGGCTTGGTGGATCCCCAACGTTAGAGTTGGGCGGGTCAATCACGTGACTAAGAGACCATCCCTAAAGAAGGTAGGACCACCCTCAGCCTTCTAAAGAGATGAGAGGAGGGATTTTCCCTCTAATGACATAATATGCTTTCCCTCTGCAGGGCTTGCACCACTAGCACATCCCACAGGAGGCTGCAACTCTGAGAGAGTGCCTGCATTTCTGAACTACTCAGAAAAGCACAACTCTCCTTTCCTTCTATCCCATTTCTAAGCAGCTTTCCCAAATGCTTCAGTCTTCACTCTTTCTTCAGACCTCCCCTCCCCATCATGTGCTTGCCTGCCATGTTGCTGACCCTAACTTAAGCTACATGGCTGTATTCTCTTCTCCATCTTCCTCCTCTGGGCAGCTGGTGAGATTTAGTTTGCCCTTCTCCTGTTTTTTTTTTTTAATGTTAATAATAAATATCCTTGAATTTCTTTTGAGTCGATTACTATATTGTTTTTATTAATGGGACTTAAGGACTCCAGAAGTAGACTCCAGGTTCATCAAGTAACATGTAGTAACTCTAGTAGGACCCTCCTAAATTTCTAGTAACATGTTCATAAGCAAGGCTAACTTGGGAACAAAAATATACCTATTAAAGATGTTCCTGGTTACAGTTCCTTGGGCCAAAAGAGAAAAGACAGACACACACAGAGAGAGAGAGAGAAGTCTGACTCAGAACTGGGGTCCCAGGACTTCAGTCTGAGGATGCCCGGGCATGAGTTCCACTCTAAGTGCATCTTGATTCCATTCTGTGAGTGATGATACCTTCCTCACTGTGTTTCAGCCACTTCCAGCAGACCTGAGAAGGTGGTCCATCAGCTCTCTAGCCAAGCGATGGGCCTACAGGACGACACACAGGGAAATGTCCATCAGGAACAGGAACAGGTGAAACAGTATGATAATTGGACAGTCAAGGGGCAGAGGGCAGAGTGGGTGGGTCCTCACCTCCTCCCAGCTTGCTTTTCTTGCCTCCTCTCCAGGCGCTGGAACTGCCAGTGGTTTGGAATTTGGTAGATTCTGCAGTGATCACATTGGAGTCCATCACCATGCAAGCCATACCATCTCTGTTGATAAGAACACAGAATAAATGCTCGGGCATCGGTGACTGATGGAATCTTGTTCTGTGTGGAATCGTACATAACAGACACACAGAGAGGGGGGAATGGGAGGACAAGAGAAGAAAACTCAGAGCGGATACACTACCTGCCGCCTTTCCCTGGGATTCCCCTAGGCAGTTGTGTCCTGGGCTGGAGACTCCAGGTGATGTCTAGGGCTTCCCAGACGTCTCCAAGGTCTGAAGGGCCAGGGGGCATCATTCCACTGCCACGTGGGCACCTGAACTCAGAACTCAGCTCCTTGATAACCTCGGTCAGCCTTGCCCCAACAATCCTGAGTGGATTCTGTCACTGAAATACTACACAATAGAGCAAAATGCAGTTGGAAATGAACAAGAGGATCTCCATGGGCTCTTGCCCTGGGGTAGCCACCAGGGAAAGGCTGGGCAGATGAAGTGGGTGGCTATCAACTTCATGGGCTTCTCTCTAGCAGACTCCATGTTGAAGTTACCTCATTATGCAGCTTCCCACCAAGCAGACT
This sequence comes from Lophiomys imhausi, assembly GCA_907164525.1. NCBI lineage: Eukaryota > Metazoa > Chordata > Mammalia > Rodentia > Muridae > Lophiomys > Lophiomys imhausi. Next base: position 6,328,489 of record CAJQZJ010003646.1, on the reverse strand, counting down.
CCCCTTCCAAAGCCCTAACAGTTTCCTTCTAACCCATGGTCCATTCCTTGATTCCACCTAGTGCAGTTTGTTGATTTTAGGGATTCTATAGAACATGGAAGTAGTTTCTTTCCCAGCTGGGCTTGTCACCTGGGACAGAAGAGTAGCATATTGGAGTGTGAGAGACACAAGAGACACATGGCTGTACCCAGGACCATCTTTCCCCTAATTCAAGTCAGGAAGAGCCCAGAATTACTATTTTGTCCTTCACAGAACTCATGTCCCTAAAACACAGGGTAGCTGGCACAAGATGAATCAACCAGGATGGGTTTCATAAATAGAAATACTACCCAGAAGCACAGAGATCGAAGATTCGGTAGAAACACATCCATACAAATGCAGTTCCCAATAGCATGCCAGACTACTGAAGAACTTATAGGCTACTGAAGAACTTCCTGTGATGGCAGAAATGCCCTCTGCTGCTTGATGGAATGGTCACTGGCCACCGCAGCCATGCAGCTCCTGAAATGCAGCAGCCCTAACTGAGGAATAGGTTTTAAATTTTTATTTGAGTTAAAGTCATCGCATGGATATTCTGGCTATCATGTTATATCATATTCTGTAACTCAGGTGACAGTTTTACTGTTGGAAATGACAACATTCTCCCTAGACATGAAGCCATGGCTGAAGACTTAGGCAAAGGGGAAGGTGGAGCTCAGAATCAAGCCCATGAGCCAAGGCACTGGCACAAGGGAAACTTGAGCTTGTAGCTCAGGTCCTGTGGGTCCACTGTCTACACCTCAGCATGCTTTCTTATGCATACATCTCTTTTTTGTTAAAGAGGCTTACAAATATTCCTTAGGTCACCGTGGGTCTCATGTAACACAGCACATGGAACTGAATGTTTCTCACATACCTTGTATAACTACGCTGTATCACATGTAGATGCAACATACATGAACTCCTTGCTCTATGTTTCAAAAGCAAGCAGGAGAAAGAAAAACAGAATATAAATAATTAGGGTCAGAAACCTTTCACCCTGCATTTGACTCTATGTGTGTCATGGAGTGAGCATGTGATCAAAGATATCATCTTTTTAATTTTTAATCCCAATGGCTGATCACGCACGGTGTAAGGGTCTGAGAATTGCTGAAGGAAGACCTCATACTCAAGTAGTATGCAAAAGCAAAGAGCATTTATTCAGCAGAAATAGCCAGCATACAGGGGTTGACCATTCATACAAACGGTGACCATGAGGGACACTCAGAGGTTCCTTTTTAAGCCAGTTAGATGATTTCTAGCTGTGGTTACATGATCTTTATTGGGATTGGCTGAGCTCGTGGTAAGAGGTACCTGGGTGGTTTTGGTTGGTTTACAGTTGTTCAGCTGGAACAGTCACCTCATACCCAGTTTAATCTCAGGCCAGATGGTAGGGCAGTTTCTGATTGGTTGCCCCTTCTTTGTGCTATTTCCAAGAAGTCTGAATAGCCACTCCAGGAAACCAAAACTTAAGCCCAACATGGCAGACCTGACTCAAAATGGAGTGAGTTAGGTCCTCTCAACAGTTTTAATGTACTTTTTAAAATGCTTATCTGCACATATGAGCATATATTCCTGTGCATAGGTACATATGTGAGTGGGCATGTGTGCATGCATGTGCATATGCATACACACACACACACACACACACACACACACACATGCCATCGAAGCCAAAAGACAATCTTAATTGTCATCCTCAGGAATGGTATCAACCTCCTGGCCTGGAGTTCACCAATAAGGCTAGGCTGGGCTGGCCCCAAATGAAGTTACCTTTCTCATTGGCTAAATAATTGGAAGAGTCCAATGTCCATCACCTGAGTTGTTTCTTAACATGGGCTTCTCCCTAAACTTTACCTCCTGTTCGTTTTAAAGATCACCAGGTGTGACCCTGTCATATCCACAGGTGACAGGCAGACTCCGTTGTCAATAATTTCTACTTTGAAGCTTTGGTAAGCTTGGGTGGAAGGATAGCTAGATCAGCAGTCTGTGTGGCTGTGTCTCAAAGATGCCAGCAGGGATCCAGTCTTTTCTGCTCAACTGTAGTTGGTCAAGTGACTAAAGGCAGCTTTGAAAGAAATGGACAATTGTTTTTGTTTTTGTTGTTGTTGTTGTTTATTTCTAGTTTTATTTTATTGTCTAACTCTCTAGAGACCTCCTGCCTGTTGCTTCTTCAAACTCTAGCACCTCTCCAGACCCCTCCCTATGAGATCTGAGTTCCTCCTCTTGAGTTCATCTTCTAACCTTTTACATTTAAGTTCCTTTTCTGACCACCCTCTCCAGGTCCTTGCTGGCATTGCTGATTTGTGGTTCAGCTGCCTCCTGTATCTCAGCCTCCATCTGAATGGCCCACCTAACAATGCCAAGGCTATTCATCAGTATTTCCTGACACCTTTGTTCTGGATCTCCACTTTGAACCTAAACTGTAGGATGGTGGAAGATGATAGTGCACATAAGCTAGATTTGTTTGCTTTTTGTTTTGAGAGAGTAGTCCAGGCTGACCCAGAACTCATGATCCTTCCTCCTCAGCCTCTCTAATACAGGGATGACAGACATGCAACAGCACATCCATCCTAGAACCTGTGCTTTGATATAATAATGGGCAATTAATACTTGAACTACATTCTCCAGGAAATTCCTGGGCACATCTGCCAGGGCAACTAACAGTCAGATAAAACACATGAGCCATAGGCTGGCATACATAAGCCCTTGCAGGAGGCATTTGCCAAAGGCTAGGATCAGCCTTCTATAGACATACAGTGACAACCGCATGGTATTAGTGATAAAGAGCCTTTGGCAGTCCTCAGTTTCCCCATCTGCTAGCTCTCCAGGGATGCTATATCTGACACAGTGTGAGAGGAGAGCATACCTCATCTCTGTTAGAGGTACTGACCACTCCCATCCCAACTCTGCTGCCATCAGTCTCCTCTCCTATGTCGACAGTAGGCGACACAAGAGGAAACCTCTAGTGTACAGGTCACTGCCTGCCTCTTCAGTCTACTTAGGTTGAAGGAAGGGTGCATCCTGTTGACCCATGCCCTCTCTGATGACACGTAGATATCATTTTTCTGAAGTGACCCCGCCACAGGACTTCACACCACCCACTTTTCTGCTCATCCACAATACTATCTGCATCTGGGTTATGATCCATCTTGTATAAGCTGAACTTTCCCTTGGGATGGAGGAGGAAGCTCAGAAAACTCAGAAAGCCAAAGAAACTTCCAAGGTTCCTGTGAATGGCCTTACTAAATGAACTGGTGCAAGTTGACTCGGGTAGAATCATTTATTTGTTCTGTCACTGGTGACCAGGCACTTGCTAATACCTCCCCAGGAAAAGTCACATGACCTGACACATGTCTAGTGGCTGACTGGGCAGTCAAACTCAAGGAAGCCAGAGCAGCTTCGATCTTTACAGCCCACTCCATTCCCCAGTCTTCAGTGGCTTTAGCTGATAGCCTCATCTGCCCTCTACTGCTTCATCAGGTCCCCTCTGAAGAATTATATAAGGAAGCCAACTGGTTTTGTCACCTGCTATTGCTGTGGGCCTCCACAGACAGTCATTTCCTCAAGACTCAAATCTGCTACTACACATTCCAAGCCAGTGTTCTCGTCAATGCATAAAGATTCTGCTCAAGCTGTTGGCCCTTCACCCAGATCCCTCTGGTCCTGTCAAGGCACCCCTAGCTCCAAATGCTAATGACAGCACCTCTTTGTGAGAGTGTTTTCTCCAGAGACTATCTTCTCTGGGCATGGCAGGCAGGAATATTCAAGTCCTTGATGAGGCTCTGAGAGGAATTCTAATGCACAATTATAAGGCAAATATTCTAAAGCTTTTCCCAGAATTGTCCCATGGGCTTGAAGTTTGCTATTCATAGTAGATGGCTCTCTGTCTCTCTGTCTCTGTCTCTCTGTCTCTGTCTCTCTGTCTCTGTCTCTGTCTCTCTGTCTCTCTCTCTGTCTCTCTCTGTCTCTGTCTCTGTCTCTCTGTCTTTCTCTCTGTCTCTCTTTGTCTCTGTCTCTCTGTCTCTGTCTCTCTGTCTCTGTCTCTGTCTCTCTCTGTCTCTGTCTCTCTCTCTCTCTCTCTCTCTCTCTCTCTCTGTGTGTGTGTGTGTGTGTGTGTGTACATGTTTTTCATGTGTGCATGTGGAGGCCAGAGGTAAATGTCAGATGCCTTGAAATCACTCTTCATCTTTTGAGGCTAGGTCTCTCTCTGTCTGTGTGTGTGTGTGTGTGTGTGTGTGTGTGTGTGTGTGTGTGTGCACGCGTGTGTACATGTTTTGCATGTGTGCATTTGGAGGCCAAAAGTAAATGTCAGATGCCTTGCAATCACTCTTCATCTTCTTTTTTGAGGCTAGGTCTCTCTCTGACCTTGATACCCACTGACTTGGCTAAACTGTTGGAACATTACAACTGCCTCCTCAGTGCTGGGATTACAGCTGCATGCTGCCACACCTAGAGTATTTCTTGTTCACGTGTTCTGGGAATTGAATTTAGGTCTTTATGCCTGCACACCAAGAACCTTCCTGCCTGAGCCATCTCCTCAGCCTCACCACTTTCCTTCCCTATCTTCCTGGCGATTCTTAAGCTGCTTAAATACTGAGCTTGTTCTCAAATCCTTGTCTCAGGGTCATCTCTGGGGGAGGAAAACTGTCACAGTGGAAGCTGTGTCTGATTAACTATAACCTCCTCCATCATTTCCAAATGCTTTATGCTGCTACATGTGTATACATAAATGGGCATTTTTAAGCCATGCTAATTGGATTTATAAATATTATCTATATCCATCTGACTTTGGAGTTTTAATGTTTTCTTCACTCTTAATGTATGGTTCTATCTCTTCTGTAAGTTCATGAGATGTCCCAAGGCCAGAAGTGTGTTACCTTTTTCTTCTAGAACCTTCCATGACATCTAGCCTGCCACTCAGCAGACTGAATCTTTATTCAATCATGACCAACTTACAAGAGGCCACAGAAGCCAGGTTGCTGGCCTTACAGGCTTGTCATAGGTGCCACAGCTCTGAAGATGAGGGCACGATGGAGCTGCTTTTCAATGCTGTGAAACATAAAACATTCTGGAAGTCCAGAACCAAACCCAGGGCAGCACCAAGATAGAATATGAGAAACCTGTTGGCCACATATGAGATACTGTGTTAGCATGAATGTTTCTTTAGCTTGCTTCTGAAGGACATCCCTCCAAAGGCAAACTGACTATTTCTACCTCCTTCCTTCCCTTCTTTTCTTGTCTCTTCTCTTCTCTTCTTTTCATAGGATTTCATATAGCCTAGCCTGGCCTCAGACTACATAGCTAAAGATAACCTTGAACTCCTAATCTTCCTGCCTCTACATCCTGAGTGCTGGGATTAAGGCTTGAAACATTAAGCCGAGTTTCAAAGCCAGGATTCATGCCTGCTAGGCAAGCAAACACCTGAGTTATTTGACCTGTCTACCCCCCACCCCCAAATGGAAACCCACTCTTGGAAAATCTGGAGATCTTTTCTGAGATTCCTGGCCTTATGCAGCAAGGCAGGGCCCATCTGATTTATTAAGAACCTCTAGCACATCCACGGCAAGAATGGGTACTAACTGGTCCAGCCTCAAGCAGGTAAAACAGGAGCCCTATCCTGACTGGGTTTTTGCTGTGGAATAGAAAAGCTAACCACAGCAAGCAAGGCTGAATGCCAAAACCACAGGCTACAAACACACTGATCTCTGCTGATGGCTTATGGCCTTCCCATTTACTGGTTTCTTTTGCTAATTAGAAAACAAAGAGAACTTATCTCAGACATCCTAGATCTTGAGTTTTTATTAACTAGCTTCCCCAGGACTGAAGATTCTAAGCAAAGGTAATAATGAAACTCAGAGCTGAGAGATCTTTTGATGGCTGACAATCTAGACAGAGTAAGTAGACTCTTCTGCACCCTAAGTTTCGCCACTAAACACTGGAATATTACTGCAGCCATTCCTGGTTCAGCAGAGTGCCTCAAGCAAATGGCTATCTGGGATGTCACACACTCAGCACCTGGCTCGGGAAGAGAGGCCAGGCATGCCTACGAATGCAGCAGAATCTTGCAAGAATATCCTCCAAGGCTTTGTTTGGGGGAGAGCACACCAACCTATAGCTTTACATAAACAATGCTGAACTTGGAACGTAGCATACACCTCTAATTCCATCTCTCAGGAAGTGGAGGCTGGAGGATCATGAATAGTGTGTTCAAAAGTCATCCTCAGATATATAGTGAGTTCAAGGCTATCCCAGGCTATGTGAGACACTCTTTTAAAACAGGAGATAGATAGATGATAGACAGATAGATAGACAGGCAGGCAGACAGATAGATGATAGATATAAATAGAGACAGATAGATTAGAAGAAAGGAAGGAGAAAAGAAATATGAAAAATATGTGATTCTGTAATTCTGTACATAGAAGAAATTCCAGATTCTATAGACATTTATGAAAATTAATTCTAAATTTGAATAGAGAGTCCAGTCATCACAGAGCCCAGGCTAGGTTTTTTTTCCCCCCTTGTTATGTAGAAATTTGAAATAGTCACAATGACAAACAGACAGAGCAATGGTCAAGTCATCCAGAAATAACCGGCAAACAGCTGTCACACTGTCTGGGAACAGAGCTGAAATTAACAGGGGCATGGGGAAAAACCAGGCTGGCTCCTGAGTAGAGATTACTGAGCACCACACACAAAGGAGTCTGTCACAGCTGCCAGGGTCCGCTTCTAAATTCCATCTTCTGTGGGTAGAAACAGTTCCTCTGCCCATCCCATAAACCCATGGAGAAGACAGTCACCTACAGAAGATAGATTGAAAGCGGACATACACTGGGCCAAGGGAGATGGGAGGTGGGTACGAGGAATCATGATAGCCTGAGTTCAGATCACCACGCCCTCGGTAAGAACTGAGCGTGGCTTCGGCATATACTTCTAACCACAGTGCTAGGCAGGGCTAGAGACTCGTGGGTGGCTGTGGATTGCTGGCCAGCAGCCTAGGTGGAAATCAGTGAGAGACTTGCGTCTGAAGGAAATAAAGTGCAGAGTGACAGTGTAGGACACCTGAAGTCCTCCTATAGCCAACACATGTGTCCATAACGGTGAGCACGTACACGCGCATGTGTATGCACCCACGCACATGCACGCGCACGCGCACCCACAAAGTGGTATTCTTTAGATTAACTTATGTTACAACTTAATGAAAGGACTTACAAAATGCCTGATGTGGGTGCTAGGAATGGAGTTAGAACCCTCTGGAAGAGAAGCAAGTACTCTTAACCCTATGAGCCATCTCTCTAATAGCCCCAATCTCCTGTACATAAAGTTAGAAAAATAAAGAGAAAATAGGTGTGGCAGTAAGTGTGAACCCATCTCTATGAAACTATTTCCACATAGGAACATGTTATTTGAGGTGAGCTGAATCCATGTTCCTGAGCCATGGTCACTCTTGGTTGGCGGCTCAATAATAAACTATCTGTTGTTCCCTTGGAGGTGAGAGCTAATTTTTATGTTGAGAACACAAAAGAAAGACTCTTATAGCTCCCTTTATGGTCACATAACAAATCTGATTCTCCAAAACTGAGCTTAAGTATGTACTGAATTTATCATTGGGTGTTTGACTTGTACACACCATACAAGTAAAGATCGTCTCTTGGTAATTTTATTAATCTCTGAAGGAGCTGAGTATTAAAGAGAGCTATTAGTTTCTGCTCTTAAGGCAGCTTAGCACCTTCTTTTCATATTTTATATGAGTTCTTTTTCTCCCATCAAATGTATTTGTCCTCAATAATCTCTAGAGGAGTGAACAGCAAAGTGGCCATGATGTTTATAGTGCTGATAGTGCTTAAAGGAAAACTAAAATCGGAATGTGTTTGCATGCCAGGTATGTCCAGTCTTTCGTGTATGTGAATGTATGTGTGTGAATGGGGTGTATGAGCATGTGCATGCGCAGATGTGTGCACCTATGCACATACACAGAAGTCAGTGGAGGATATCAAGAGCCTCTTCTACCATTCTCTGCCTTATTCCTTTGAGGGGTCTCTCCCTGAACAGGAATGTTTTTGTTGGCTGGGCTACTAAGCAATCCTCAAACATCATCCTGTCTCTCCTTCCTCCAGTGCTGGGTTATAGACATGTGTGAAAATGCATATATCTAACTGTGTGTGTACTGGGATCCAAACTCAAGTCCTCTTTTGAAGAGGAATTTTGATTCAACAGCATGCCTACTCTGGTTGTAATACAGACACACCCTTAGTACTCACCTTTAATCCCAGACAATGACGGTAAAGTTTGCTTGTAGAAGGAAGCACTCATGCTTGAAAGTGATGTCTAATTGAGTGGCAGACAAAGAGATGAATCAGAGAAAGATTTGACAGAATAGGATATGCCTAACTCTCATGAGAACAGAGAGGAAAGAGAAGCTAGTTAAGGGAGCAGCACAGAGAATGAGAGAGGGGAGACAGTTTTACCAGCATAGTTTTACAGAGTCAGGTTGAAGAGAGAACAAGCTATACACAGAAAAATACAGAAATAGCAAAGAATAAGAAATAAGAGCCAGAGGATTAGAAAATATTGCTAGAGCTAGTTTGAGGTCATGCAGAACAATTAAGTCAGAAACCAAGAGAGTAGCCAAATGGAGTACTCCAGTACTTCAGTCAGCTTGGAGAGGAGTCTGAGCCAGAAGAGCTGAGTTGAACCAGCCAGCCAGAATTCATAAAGAGCTAGAAAAGGTGAGCTTATTAAGCAGTAAGTCTCAGAGGCTGAAAACATTCTAGGCCTAGATTAGATTTATAAAGGCTAGAAGCTTCCAGGACTAGGCCTAGGTTAGCAGATGGAGGCAGTAAGCCTCAGAGATGACAGTTACATCAGGAGAATAAAAGTTACTTTTACACTCATTCTTGTGTGACTGCATACTTAACTGCTGAACAATCCTTCAGTCTTATGACATTGCAACACAATGTTTTCATCCACAAAGTTCACTCTCAAGAACTGCACAATCAGCTCTCTCTCTCTCTTTCTCCCTCCACCCCACCTCTCTCTCTCTCTCTCTCTCTCACACACACACACACACACACACACACACACACACACACACACACAC
>CAJQZJ010003646.1:6301886-6319361 GCA_907164525.1 Lophiomys imhausi | reverse complement strand
ACATGTAACAGTCTCATACAGTTCTAAGTACATTTATGATTGTGTGTTGGTCGGCACTCGTAGGTATTCCCAGACACATGCGCAAAGGCAGTAGGTTGAACATACAAAAACTCAGTTCCTGGCTTTTGTAACTGGAGCATAAATTCTGAGTCAATTCATTCTACAAGATTCATCACAGCATTTCAGAGTGCCCAACTGAGGGCCAGAGTTATGTCAAAGGACTTGATGTACACCAGGAACATGGATACATTACAATAGTCCCATAGCAGCTCTAGGCATCCTAGGCAAATGATCCCTTGTGAAGCAGCCTCAGTGGGTCCCCTAAGATGGGGGGGGGGGCATCTTACAGTTGCTTCCCACTTGCTTCTCTCCCAATTTGTCTTATAACCTACTGTGGAAGGCAAGGCAAGCAAGACCAAAGTAACATCTAACTCTCCCATCAACTCAGTTCCACATTCTAAGTCTGAGAGATCAGAAAATGTCTTCCTCCTCTTTCCCCCTTCTCTTGTCTCCTCTCCTTTCTCTTTTCTGAGACAAAGTCTCTCTAATTTGTCCAGACTGATTTTCCCACTTTTATGTCCCAAGTGTCTGAGATTGCAGACATGCAACACCGCAGAATGCTGTTAACAGATTCCACCCTGTCTCTTTAAACAACTCCAAACTTCAATCCTTTCATCCATAAAAAGGGATGGCTTGAGGTCTTGAGAAAATTCAGACATGACACTCATGCAGTTGTTATCAACTGCCTGGGCTGTCAGTCAGAGGTCCCCTTTGCTGAAACCCAAGGAAAGTGTAGGTCGACTACCAAAACCAGTGCCAGTGAAGTCTTTATGACTGTATTCGTACCAGTAAATTTCCAATCTGTCAGTTGTTCCAAAGCTGTGACCCAGAGGAACCAAGTTTCCAGGCAGAAAATGAATGTAAACAGAGCTCACATCTGCCTGTGTGTGGCCTCCTCAGACACAAACAGATTACTCAACTAGGGCAAACACAAGAGGTGCCAGTGTCAACCTCAAATGGTGACAGGGCCAATTATGACTTGGCTTGCCTTCTTGAATCTGAAATGTCACTTGCACTAGGGAGCTGGCCTGTCTGTAAAAGCTCTGCATGATCGAAACCACATCTTTGAGACTTTCATTCCCATGGATGGCAAGAGCAAGAACCTAAGGGGGCAACCTGTTTACCATGCTATACTGAAAACTTGCAAATTCCAAACACTGGAGAGGTTTTTTTTGTTTGTTTGTTTAGCTCATAGATCATGAGAATAAAAAAGTCTGGGGGAAAATAAACCCAGAAAAATGAAGAGTGAAGCGGACACTATGTAAAACTCCAGTAACTATGGTCCTGTTTTAATAGCCACTTGTTCTAAGGGGTGGTCTGGTTCTAATGGCCAGTCTCTATTGTTCCAAAGAAGCTAAAAATCTAGATGCTTGCAGACAATAAAATTTTGGCAACTGCTGGGTTGGGGAGATGGCTCAATCATTAAAGTGCTTGTTGTGCAGGCATGAGAGGCTGATCCCCAGAACCCACATACAAAGGGGCACACAGTTGTAGTTCCAGAACTAGGAAAGCAGATGGAGGCAGGTCCCTGGGGTTCACTGGCTGGTCAGCTTAACTTACTTGGCCAGTTCCAGGCTAGTGAGAAAGCCTTTCTCAAAATAAGGTAGACTGAGCCTAAGCAGCAGTACCAAGGATGTTGTCAGGTTCCACACAAGTATGCTCTCATGCACCTGTGCACACACAGACACACATGTGCACACACATACACATACATGCATATACTTATACACACACTCACATACATTCGTGCATATATACACATGTATATACACATCTACACAAGCATATACAACATTCACAAACACACAGACACACACAAGCATACCCATACATGCACACACAGACACACAAGCATACACACATCTATACATACTTGCATACACACACACACATACACATACCTATACACAAGCACACATACAGCCTGATAGCTGCAAAGTTTCAAGTTAATAACAAGAAAACTAATGCTTGAACTCTTCTGTGGGTCAGATTCTACAGGAGAGCTCAGGTTCCACAGTTCTGTGGAAGCTGAGTACAGTGGGATTCTCAACCTTGAAGCCAGGAAACCTGAGTACAAGCCTCGCATGTGCCATGTCCTCGCAGGGAAGGATGAACAAAAATGCATCTACGGTCGGTTTGCTACAGACTCAAATCAGAGTAGGCCTCAAGCTGTCACTAAGATCTCATGGAATTGGAGCTAAGTGACACACAGGCCACTCAGTCACTGTCTTCTGCGTCACACCACAGCTCAACTCCGAGGTCCATTCCCTCTCCCAGCTGAAAAATTTTGCTAATAATTTTACCTTGAAGGAACTGCTGTTTGAATCAGAAGGGATCCCATGAGGAAAGTCCTTAGTGAGTACTCATAAACAAGTCTTTGTTGTTGGAAAGATAATGTGTAACCAGGAAACAAAAAAATTTTAAGCATAAACTCTCCAGACATTAACATGGAGATGCAGATAAACAGTCTATTTACAGCTCAGCCAGGGAGCACAGCGGAGACAGCTTCACTCACTTCCCACTAGACTTTCCATGAAATTCCAGTTGTTATTAAACCCTCAGGTCATTAAGTGCGCTCCCTCTCTTCTGGTCTCATCAATATATTCCAAATTAACCAACAGGCTACCATCATTGCTGTTGTTCATGACTGATGAGGTTGAGGTAGCCGTGTCTTAGTTCATTGATAAAGAGAAGGAAGAGAAACACTAACCATTTTTCTCTATAATAGAAAATTAAATATTAGTTTATATTCAAGACAACCCAAGTCATTCATTTTCTTTTTTTGAGACTGAATGTATGAGATAACTTGCATTAATAAAATATCTACTTATGTGTAACTGTGTGCCTGAGTGTGTATACTACAACATGGGTGTGCAGGTGCCCATAGATGTCAGAAGAGGAGTTGGATCCCTGTGGATTGGAGTTACAGAGAGTTGTGAGCATCCCTATCAGTGCTGGGAACCAAACCCAGCACCTCTGCTACAGTAGTAAGTGCTCTTACCCACTCAGTCATCTCTCCAGCCCATGACTTGCATTTTTGGACCATTGTATACAATTCTCTTCCCTATGACAGTTCTGGGACTAACATGCCTCACAACCACAAGTAATATGTTTGAAGTGTGTGAAGAAAGAATGACAACTCACTGAAGCAGATCAAGCTGTCCTTGAAGCCATTGTTTGGAGAAATGGGGCTTTAAGTCTGTCAGCATTGTCAAGGTAAACACTCAGAAATCTAATGTCACCTTGAAGGAAAGCAACACACAATGTGTGCAACCCACAGTTAACAAGAATATTCTAAAAATCAACATGGCTGAAGGTTTCTGAGACATAGAGTTCTTCGTAAACTCTCCCATCTACACCCATGCCTTTAGTCCTTCATCGTGTTCCCTGTTAGCACTATTCTGGCTGTAGCCTCCCTTCCTTGCTCTCAGGGGCCCTTTCAGGCTTCCTAAAGCCACAGTGAGGTCAGCCTCTCAACAGGTGGTTAAACACACCTCACAGTGTGGCCACTTCATAGGGCCCAGAACCAGCCATGGGAAGAGAGTCTTGCTCCTTTTCTCAGTCAGCTTCCTCATTCTCTTTTTTCTCAAGCTTCTCATTTTTTTTTATGACTTAACATTCACTTGAAATCAGCCACACCCAACTTATCCAGGCTCATTTGAATATCAAAGACTATGCGTGGATATTTGAGATGGCTTTTTAAAAAAAAAACTTCCCTACAGGGTAGATCCTTACTATAATTTAAAATATCAGAAGCAAAAAGAAAGAAGAAAGGAAGGAAGGAAGGAAGGAAGGAAGGAAGGAAGGAAGGAAGGAAAGAAGGAAGGAAGGAAGGAAAGGAATCAAAAACTTCCATGCTTGCTTTAAATCACCTTCTCTGTTTAACTCCTTTGATTGATCTGTGAGATAGGGCCAAGTTGTCTTTGATAACACATGCTGTTTTGCAATGTTTATTTTAACAATAGTAGATATGTATGCTTCATCGTCTTTATTTACTGATACTAGCTGTGTGTTCCTTATCAGGCAGAATGCCCCATACTTGTTACACATCCCAGCAGTTACTTGTGAAATTAAGTTATAGCCCAAATCTGTGTCTGCTTGTTATTCAAAAACCATGCAGAAGCTTCCCAGTTCTCCTTAGTGCTTCAGGAAAGGAAGAAGAGATGGATTCATTATTATGCCTGGAAAATACAAAACAAAAAACAAACAAAAAAACTTATATTTTTCCTGCCCTTTTAGCTTGTTCCACAACATGGTCCCATAAACTAACTTCTTAAGCTGCATTGTAATCTTATTTAGGAAGATTGTTTTGCTTAAAATTGAACTATTAAAACACTTAAGTTTTGGTATATATTTGTTGTGGTGTGTTCATGTGTGTGTGCACATGTATATGAGGATGTGCCCACTAGAATCTGTGTGATAACCAGCCAGGGCGGTGGGTGGCCTGCTCTATCACACTACCTTAGTTCCTTGAGTGAGGACGGAGGCTGGCACACTGAAGCAATCCTCCTGCCGCTGCCATCCCCAGTGCTGAGGCTACAGGAGCACATGGCCAGGTCCTGTTTTTGTGTAGGTGCTCAAGTTTTAAACTCAGCTCCTCATGTCTATGCAGCAAGTGCTCTTGTCCACTGAGCCATCCTCCAAGCCTCATTTCTTCTATTAAATCAAACAACACAGAGAACACTAACCACCCAAAATTCAAATACTTCAAAAACAATTGGGTGTCAAATTAGAGAAACCTGCTGTGTTATTGACTGTTCCACAGTCTATAGTGTCCTCAATACAAACAAGGTTATTGATGTTTCTAGTGTGCAAGCACACACCCGTGCATGCTGGTGTTTTGAGGAGGTGGTTTTGTCCCACTATGGGAACTCTGTGTGACCATTCTTACTGTTCTGCAGCTATTTCTTCTAAATTGAAACATTTCCTCCAGGAGGGAAGTCATGATTACTCAGGAAATTAAAATTCACAGGTCTCTAGAAGAGCCCAAAACTTCACAAAGGCCCTCCCCAAGGTTCTCTAAGTGCTAACAATTGCTGGGACAGAGACTCTGACTGGTAGAGCAGCCTGCCAATTGTGCAGAAAGCTCGAGACAGGCACTGTTCATGAGTTGTAGCCCACGCTGGGCTGGGCTTCCCCGTGCCTCTGAGTTACCGATGCTACAGTAAAGTAACCCCAGTTGGTTCACCAAGTTTGGCTTTGGTAGAATTGTTTCTCCAGTCTGTCATTGGTTCCCTACCTGGGGTAGGTGGACATGTGCTCGTGTCTCCCAGGAAAGGCAATACAGTTCTAATACCAAACCTTCAACTTTGACTCTTCTGTCTGCGTGACTAGTTAACACAGAATATTTGCTGTAGCTTTCCAGCTCCCTGATTCCTCATTTTTTCATTTTGCTAAAATTGAAGAGAACAAACAGAGCAGCATCCCGGAGACATGAGAGATTTTTGTGGACCCTTTGATGATTTATGTCTATGACGGAATGTACGTAGCTCCACAATACTTGGGAGTCACTCTGTGTCGCTGTAAGGTTTAATCTACTACCCTTCACGGCTGCCACTCTGGTCAGCTCACTCATATACAGTCTTCAGACACCACTTCAAAGGAGTGAGCATTGCGTCAGCAGCAGCCTTTTCCATGTCTTCCTTTAGAAACACATAAATGTTTTTGCATTCATATCACACACACAGTTTTTAAGTGGCTAGTGAACTAAACTGTATTAGATATCTGACATTTGTTTGGTCCTGGTAGCTTGTAATCCTGACGGAGATAGACATGAGAATGTGGCATACAACTCTTGATCGGTAAGCTGAGAAAGGACAGTGAATGTCTGTCTCCAACATACAGCAGTCCCAGGGCCTGAGAAGTGAGACACACATAGAGCACAGAGGAATAGAATCTAATGTCCAATGACACCATGTCTATTGGGCTCAGGGTGGTAGGAAGGAAGTCATAATGACTTTGTTTATCAAATCAAAATAGATCAATGAAATCATGGCTCAAAAAAAATTAACAGTCAGTTGTGGTGACACATGTCTGTAATCCAAGCATTAGGGAGGCAGAGGGGGAGAATCAGGAATTTAAGATCACCTGTGGCTGGAGAGCCAATTCAAGGAGAGCCTGGACTACATAAGGCCCCATTTCAAAACAACAACAACAAAAAAAGTTAATTAATTATTTTAAAAGGGAAGTAGTTCAAATGAGATAGAATCTTAAAGGAGCAAATAGATATTACCATAAATATCCAGTGATTGTATGAGAAATACACTTTTTAAAGCTATAATATTAACAAGTGCCTAGGCGGGCAGGAAGCAGACAGCCCAGTGGTGAGAAGTGTGTTCAAATGCAGAAAGAAAACTCAATGGAAAGTAGATTGGTTACATTTTATACATGCCAGGAAAAATTTAAAGGGAGAAATTTTTCTTTTGGTTCACAGTTTTAGAAACTTTAAATCCACTCTGGCAGGAGAGGTACATTGGGGCAGCAAGACCACAGAAACACACTGAGAAAGGGCAGAAAACAGAGGGAGGGTCTGTAACTTTCAAAGGTGCATCTTGTTGACCCACTTCTACCAGCTAGGCTTCACCTCTTAGAGGTCTAGAGCGTCCTCAAACAGCCAGAGCCTTCAGAGAAAGCTGAATGTGTATGCCTGTGTAGATGTGGCAGTTTCCAACAGGAAGGATTCACGAGAAGTACCGGGATGACTAATGCAGAGAACGCAAAGTTTGGATGTGTGTGCGAAGAAACATCAGCACGCTCTCCCATTGTAACACAGAGTGACCTGAACAGCTGGCAAAATATCTGTGATGGTGCCGTGGTAGTGCTTTGATAGTTCATTTTTAAAATTTTATTTATGTGTTTATTTTACATTCCAATTTAAAGCCCCCTCCCTCCACTCCTCCCAGGCCCACCCTTCCACCCACTACCCTTCTACCCGCTCCCTGCCCGCTAACAATCCAATTCTGGCACATCAAATTGCATCAGGACTAAGTGCCTCCTCTTCCCCCGAGGCAAGACAAGGCAGCTCTGCTAGGACAGTCCCTGCTCCGATCATTGGGGGATCCACTTGTGGACCAAGCAGCCCATCAGCTTCATAAGTGTAGTGGACCTAGGACCAGTCCATGCAAGTTCTTTGGTTGGTGGTTCTGTCTCTATGAGCCCCCCTCTGTCTGAGTTGATTGGCTATGTAGGTCTTCTTGTGGTGTCCTTGACCCCTCCAGCTCTTCAAAACTTCCCCTGACTCTTCCTCAAGACTCCCTGATTTTCACCTAATGTTTGGCTGTGGGTCTCTGCATCTGTTTCCATTATCTGCTGGATGAAGACTCTCAGAGGACAGTTATGTTAGGGTCCTGTAAAGTTCTCTCTCTCTCCATCCACTTCCGATGTCTACTTTATTTTCCCTACATAGAGGGATTCAAGCATCATCCCTCTATGAGATTCCATCTTACACCAGTCAGAATGGCTAAGATAAAAACCTCAAGTAACTGCACATGCTGGTGAGGGTGTGGAGAAAGGGGAACACTCCTCCATTGCTGGTGGGAGCACAAACATGTACAACCACTTTGGAAATCAATGTAGCACTTTCTCAGAAAATTGAGAATACCTCTACCTCAAAACCCAGCTATACCACTCCTGAGCATATACCCAAAATATGTTTCACCAAACCACAAGGACATTTCTTCAACTATGTTCATAGCAGCTTTGTTCATAATAGCCAGAAACTGAAAACAACCTAGATGTCCCCCCAACTGAGGAATGGATAAGAAATTGTGATACATTTACATAACAGAATACTACTCAGCTGTTAGAAACAAGGGCATCATAAAATGTGCAGGCAAATGGTTGGAACCAGAACAGATCATCCTGAGTGAGGTAGCACAGACCCAGAAAGACATATATGGTTTGTATTCACTCACAAGCAGATATTAACTATTAAGTATAGGATAACCCTGCCACAATCCACAGACCTAAAGAAACTGAATAGCAAAGGAGGGCTCATGGGATGATGCTCAATAAGTCATTTTTAAAGTCCCAAATGCAGGAAGAATAGCACAGAGGTAAACAGCTATAATACGCTTGGTTGTCATAGCAAAAATGATGCTGAACTATCCCTGTCATTATCTCTATCAGATAAAAGGTTCAAATCTAGCAAAAAGAGTATTTTCTCACTTACTAGCTTTAATGATTTATTATATAACTCCTAGTTGTCAGGACCTGTGGAGGCCCTGGAAGAATGTCAGGGAATGAAGAAGACAATGTGGTCTCTGTCTCTGTAGAACCTGGATATTAGTTAAGCGAACACAAAAAGGAAGCCAGCAGTCCTCTTAATGCAGTCAGGCGCAGACGCTCCAAGGTTAAAAAAGAGCCACCTATCTATCACTCCTTCGCCAGCCTTGAAGTGCTGGAGATTCATTTTATTAATGGAGCTGTCAGATTTCTTTACAACATCGAACAGATGATGAGGAAATAGAATAGAGCACTTGACTGTCTGTGTTTGAAGCCCCACCAGCACGGAGATCAGATCCTAAAACACCGCAGGTCTTTATGGGGGGACTGCAGAGAGCATGGGGAATCTCACTCTTTCAGAATTTTTATAAGGCTTTTATAAATTCCAGAAGTAATACGTGTTCTTTTCACACATTAAGCGACACAGAGAAAATGCTGTGGGGTTGTAATAACACCCCAGTTGAAGTCCTCGTGTATGTGACTTAGTGGAGAAGTATGTGGAAACTACTCTTCTGTGCCATTCATCCCTTGACTCCTGTCCAAAGCCTTTGGGAAAGGGACTGTCAGTCTGCATCTTCCCAGAACCCCCCAGGGGCAAATGGAGCCTCAGACACACCCTCATTTCCTCTAGTCTTCAGCAGCCATGACAAGCCAGGAAAGAGTGCACCACGGAGATTTGAATAGCATCTTTACAAGTGGAGAAAAAGCAGCAACGTCGGGGATGAAATGTAAAAAGGTGTCCTGGTTTTCAAAAGAAATAAAAAATGAGTGATCGGGAAATAGACCACAGCTCAGACACTGGTGAGGTTGATGTCAAACCACCACGAAACTTTAATATAGGATTTAAATAATTTGAAGCTGCCTCGCCGGATCATAATTAACATTGTTTTTCCTTAGACGGTCTTAATTCAGCAAAGCACCACAGATAGAAAATAACAAGCTCAAGGGGCTATTTCACTGCCCTGAGCTAAATTTTAAAGGAGACGGAACTGACTAGAAATGTCGTGGACTGGTTGGAAACTCCCATTTCTATAGAGTGTTGATTAATGACTCCAAGTCAACATAGAAGAAGATCTGTACAAGTTGTGGAAGGTTTTTATCCTTCTCTATAGCATCTATCAATGTCAAACACAATAAGAGAAATCTGGCTCCAGCTGTATAGAAGTACAGCTCAAGTGGTTACTTAGTCACGAGGTCAAACTATTGAAACTTGACGTGACTAACAAATGGCACAGGGAATCACAGCTGTGCCATTGAGATGCACAGTGTCTAAGGCACAGGGTGACACAGGGGAGAATGACAGAGTTAGCAATGGAACGCTTATTTAATGCCTTTGTGTTGATAAGAAAATAGAAAATGGAAGTCCTTATTTAGGTGTGGTGAGAGAACCCTATATTGCCAGCATTTGGGAGGCAGAAGCAGGAGGACCACAAGTTCAATGGTGGAATGCATACCTGTCATGTGTGAAGGCCCTGGGTTTGATCTACAGCAAAAGAAAACCAAGGGGCGAGGGAGATACTCAGGAAGCGCAGTGCTTGCTGCACAAGAATGAGGCCCTGAGTTCAGATCCCCAGGGCCACGTAAAATCCAGACTCAGTAGCCCACATCTCGAATCCCGGCATTCCTCTGTTGAGGTGGAAGAAAAAGACAAGGGAATCCTCAGAGGCTCTGTGACAGTTTAAATGAATGGCCTCCATAGGCTTGTAAGGAGGAGTACTATTAGAAGTCGTGGCCTTGTTGGAGGAAGAGTGTCACTGGGAATGGGCTTTGAGGATTTATATGCTCAAGCCAGGCCCAGTGTCATGCGCTTCCTGCGGCCTGCCAATGCAGATGTAGAACTCTCAGATATCCCTCCAGCACCATGCTGCCATGCTTCCTGCCATGATAGTCATGGACTAAATCTCTGAACTGTAAGCCAGCCACAAATCAATGCTTTCTTTTATAAGAGTTTTTGTGGTCATGGTGTCTCTTCACAGCAAGAGAAACTCTAACTAGTACAGGCTCTTAAATCGGTAACATAGCATCCTCAGCAGTAATGAGATCCCATTTCAAACAAGGTAGAAGACAAGGACGGACACCCAAGGTTGTCCTCGGACCTCCAAACGTGCACCATGGAGTGTGATGCCTGTACTTATACATATGAACATGCACATACACAAACACCACAAATATATACACACGTACCATAGGTATGCACACACACAAACAAAACAGACACATACATGCACACTCACAAACGCCATAGACATACACACATATCATACACAGAAACATGCATGCACACATATACACACATCATGCACATATGCATACATCAAACACAGAAACACACATGCACTTATAATACACATAGCATCCACATCCACATACACACTTACCACACACACACATACACACACAACCACACGGCATTTGGTTTGGTGGTTTGGAGTCAGCCTCGGTCTGCCTCACTCTCCAGACATCGTGCTGTAGTTCACAGCCTCACAGTTGGGTAAAGCCCCATGCTCTGCTCTGCTCAGGCCCTACCTCAAATATCTGCCTCCAAAGTGAGTATTTTTTTAAGAGAGACTAGCAAAGGAGATACTTGCAAAGATAAAAAGAATAGCAATTACTCAGGGAAATAAGTCATAATTGAAAGGAATAGAAAACTCAGAAAAGCCAAGGCTAGAATGAAACTCAAAAGATCATGAGAACCAACTTCAAGCATTTGAAAGAGGGAAGATTGGAGGTATTCTGGGTAGACCGCCAGGTCAAGTGAGGACTGCTGGGTAAACTTGAAGCCCTGCACAGGGGTGTGCTCCTGTACTATCTCAATCCTCAGGTATAATGAGACTCATTTCCACTTCAGTTAAAGGGGTATTTTCCTATCATCATTGCAATTCAAAACTCTGGTGGCTTCTTTGAAGGGTTAAGTTCTTCATAAGCTAGAGAATTTGTTCTACTCATAAAGATCAGGGAGGAGCTGAAGAGAGAGTTCAGTCCATAAACTGCTTGACATATAAACATAGGACCTAAGCCCGAGTCTCAGAACCTACATAAGGAAGTATTTTGTAATCCCAGCATGAGACAGACAGATCCTTGAGGCCTGTAGTCAGGCTATCCTTGCCTGCTTGTTGAGTTCCAGGCCAAGCCAAGAGACTCTGGCTCAAAAAACAAAATGAGCTAGATGGCTCCTGAAGGTGACCTCTTCTCCACATGCACATACACATGTGAATCCACATGAATATGTACATACAAACTCACATGCATATGTACATGTGAACTCACATGAAAATGTGCATACAAAACCACAGATGCACAAAGAATTATATGGAAGGGGTTCCAATGAACAAAGTTTGAACCCATAGAATTCTTCCCAGATGTCAGGCATTCCACAGGATGCAATTTGCGCACATTTAAGGAGTTATAAAATATCATTATAAATCAGATGAATTTTCTGCTTCCAGTCCTCCACAATCTAGAAGCAGAGGAGGCTACACATGTAACTGATGCTTGACATCTACACATTCTCAACAAATTCCACTAATTTCAGAATAAACCCAGGCCAGAGAAGACAGCCACCTCATTTGTACCCTTGCCCTTAAGAAATGCAGCCTGAACCACCAGATAATTTACCAAACATCTTTATTGTCTTGTATTTAAATATTTCCCTCCAGTAGCTCTATTAAGAACGTATTTACCCACAAGTTCCCACTAAGGTCTCTCTGCTCTAGACCATGGCTTCTTAAGCTTCTCCACTTACAACTCTTTGTTTGAGAAATGTTTATGTGACCCTAGTTATATAGCCATGATAGTAGAAGTACAAAGAGCAATATAGATACATAATAGGAATATAAAACATTTGCCAATAAATCATGATGATATCTATCTTAAATAAATTCAATATACATATGATTTTGGCTATTTATTAAAACAAATGAAACTTTGCATACTAATGAGATGGATGATTTATTTTTACATAGAAAATTAAATCTTGACTGAATGTTTGATACCACAGGATGCAGGGTACCTTCAACATTTCTCAGAGTTGACTGATAGTTTGATTTTATAACTGTCAGTTCTAAGTGTACTGCTTTGCATAAATACACAGTACAAAATGGCAGAAGTATGTTTAGGGCCATCTCAGAAACTCAGTTGGAAGCTCTGTCTTAATATCCAGCCAAAATTCATTTAATGACTTTTTTTTAAATAAAATGCAAGTTGTGACTCAAACAGCAATATTTAAAATTAAACATTCCAACCTAATATAATCCAAAGACATGGCAATTTAAAACTTATACGCACACGAATGACATTAAGAAATTATAAAAAGTCTTTTTTTTTTCTGTAATTAACCCATTATGTTTCTGTAAGATCACAAAAGTTTGTACATCCAGATAGAACATGGAAGTTCTACAGTGTGGTAGTCTCAGACCCGAGCCTACGTCTCAAGCAGGCTTCATTGTTGCTGTGCCGAGTGACCTATGTACAGTTCAGTGTCTACCATGTGTGCCCAGAACCAAGGCTACAGTGAAATCCTGGGGTGAAACATGTTGAGTACTGTGTAAACACCTCAGATTCATTACAGTTTAGTTTCAACTAATTTTGGTCATTTATTACACATTCTGAAAGACTTTACTGTCACCAAATTTGTCACAAGCACTAAGATTGGTTAATCAACCAGCCATGGGGGGGGGGCGTGACCTACAGTTTGAGGAGCTGAGCTCCAGGACTTCAATATGGCAGCCTCCGCATAGCTGTCTCTCGAGTTCCAGAGTTATTTAAGCCAGCGTTGCAGTACTTGCTTCTTATTGATCCTGTACAGAACCTCAGCTCAGCAGGAGCTGGTTTATTCCCGTTGTCCCACCGTAATTTCTAATAGCACTCCCTTGGTTCGCAAGAGTGCCCAGCCTGAATGAGAAATTACATGACCATGCTAACACTCCCCCGCCTCCTGAACATTCTATGTTCTAGCTTGTGTAATACAAAGAAAGCCGCTTAAAAAGTACTGAGTAGTTTTAATTGAACAAGACACCTAATTGATGATCACTAACATTGCTTAAGTACCTTTAATGCAAAGTAGATTAAAACCTGAACAAATGCCAGGTTCTGTGAAAATGAGGTGGGAACAAAAAAAAAAAAAAAAAAACAGCACTGAGACAAAAAAAATAGGAAATTTTAATTATTATAAGATTTTTTAAAATTAATAGTGTGTACACGTATGGGTGCATCATAGGTCACAAGCAGAGTTAGAGGACAACTTTTGGGAAACCCTCCTCTTCTTCTACCGTGGGTTCCAGGATTAAACTCAGCATCAGGCTTCCATAGCAAGCATTTTTACCCACTGACCCATCTTTGCAGCCCAGGAAATTCTTAAACTAAAAAAATGGTTATGATGTCAACATTCTAACTAGAATATAGGGGCACATACATATTCGTGTTTATTCACCAACTCATTGACTCACCTAACAACAAGAATGTAAGTACAAATTGGCCCAAGGAACTGCTGTATTATGTAGGTAATAAAGTATGGAAGTGGAAATAGTGGGCTAGATATTCCTGTGTCAACACTCTTCTTTGTTGTTAGCTATAGAAATTGAAGTGGAAGGAAAATAAGAGCAAATAGGTTTTCCGAGGTATTTTACATATTATTGTTAGTGAATATGATGGGCTGTAACCATCTTAAACAGAAATGGTTTGTCCCTCGGTGGCTTCATTCATTCAGGTTATGCATTTTTTCTTTACTGCTTCTCCTGCCTGGGGATTTATGGTTTAACAGACTGTAATAGGCCAGATAAAGCCATTCATCATGCAGGCTTAATGTAGGATAGGAAATTTAACTTGGTGAGCATGATATATAAATATTGGTCTTTTTGGGAACACACAGAGCATATTTAACCGAGTACAAAATGCAGACTATGTACTATGTCCAGCAGGCAGGTTTCCCAGGTCAGAGGGAGGTGGGAAGAAGCTTCCTCCTGATCTGTGTGTTCCAGCCTTTCCAGCTCTTAGTCTTTTCAGGGCATTTTCATGCCATCACATTCTATATTCATATTAATGTGTATACATCCATGCCTGCCACCTGCATTTCACAGGGAATGGATACAAGCTCCTACCCATGTTGTACAACACTATCCACCCAGCAGACCAACCGCCATCTTTATAAGACCAGCTGTGTCTGTTTGCAAAAGATCATCTCAGCTGGGCTTCTGATTGTTGAGAAAAGGTGAGGGCAGGGAGGGTCCTTACCATGCCTCCCAATCAGCTGCCATAACAGCACTTGACCTTAGCTCTTAGGAAGGCGTTAGAGCGTAAGGGCTGGTGAAGATAAAGGGAAGGGACACCCTGTGCAAAGCCATGGGGGAGCCTTCATCCTTGCTAGGGCAGACTTCTCTTGTGGCTGCTTTACGGTCACGTGCTCTGCTCCTGCTGGAACCTCCCGATCTGTGCTCTGTAAAAAAGTCTGAAGAGTTCATTAGTCACCCAGGATAAACTTAGGTGGAATCCAACTTTAGTTTGTCACGGGAGTCTTATGAGGAGGGGGTCAGAGCTTATTTTCCCAGTGCCCACCTCAGAATTCCAGAGTTGGGTCTGCCTTGGTAGATTTATTTACATTGATGTTTAGAATGTCTTTGAACACAGTTGGTGCCAGTGAAGATGGTATTATGGGATTTTTAATGCCCTGTCTAGACAGCTTATTCACAGACTGCCAACCGTAACATATGTCAGGAGTGCTACGGTGGTGAATGTGGCGATCACCACAGAGGCTGACTGAGGCTATGCATCAGATGTTCAAGGAAGAGAAATTATTTTCAGCATGATTGGTCAAAGGCAATGACTGGAGTTCTCAGCCAATGAGTCCAGCATGCTGCATGAAGCTGAGGTTTAGAGTGAGAAATCTGGAAGTACTGCTACATGTCTTCATTCAGTTACAAACCATGCTGAGAGAGCCCAGAGCAGCTAGATGACTCATATAATTCAAGATATCACAGGCAGTCGCTGGGGAGATGGCTCAGTCATTGATGTGCTCACCACACAATCAGGAGGACCTGAGTCCAGATCCCCGTCACCCATATACAAGCCAAACCTGGTAGCACGTGCATGTAATCCCAACGATGGAAAGAAGACACAAGAGCACCCCAGAGTGTCCCAGGGGATTTTTGGCTGGCAGTCTGTGGAACCAGTGAGCTCCAGGTACAATGAAAGGCCCTATCTCAAAAGTAAAGTGGAGAGTGACACAGGAAGATGCCTAGTGTGAATATGTGGCCTCCAAGTGGATGCATACACATATGCACACTTCTACATGTGTATGCGTACACATCACAGCACAAAAAATTTTAGCATAATATATTTTAAATAAATATTTTAAAACATTTAAATAAAATAGAGGGAGTATATACCCAAATACTACAATTCTCAGCAAGTATGGTAGTTTTTCAACTCTGTCAATATCTGAAGGTTGTGCCAAAGTTAATGGACAACCTGTCTATAAGCCCATCTCAGAGAAGACAGCTTAAATCTCAAGCCTAGGGCCCTCAGTTGCCATGGAATGTCAGGCTCCATCTCCTTTTGCTGCACATTTCAAAATACCTCCAGTCACAAGAGTCCCTTCATTTCCACACATTTCCCGGTAATGGATTCCAACCACCTCACAGCTGCGTGTGCTGGACACTAAAGGCTGAGGAAGCCATAACCATATTCTCCACAAGCTCATAACCACCTGCCTTATGGGAGCAGACCCGGGTGCAGGTAGACACAATGTGAATTGTCGATTTTCAGCTTGCCTGACTGCTTTGGTTGTCTGCAGCCATGTGTACAGAATAAGGAAGAGATGTGCAAAATTATGATAATGACTCTTCCCTCATGATGCTCAGAATCCTGACTAGGAAGAGATGCAAGTATAGAGAAACAATGAGGCAAAATTCCAGGAGACTGAGGAGTAGGATGTTTAGTTCAGATGGTGAGATGGCAATCTCTTAAGAAGGTCACTGGAGGATTCACAGAAACAATGGGACTGGAGTGGATGGGATTTCAGGGGCCAGAAGGCAGCACCAGGCAGGGTTGTCAGGAAAACCATAGCTAAGAAGTATGTATGATTTTTTAGAAAGCTAACCTAAAATAGGTAAAGACACAGACTTATGGGGACTCAGCCTGCTCAGCATGAGGTGCTGTGTTCAGTCCTCAGTGCCATGAGAGCAAGAACAATAAAGTAACAAAACAAAAGCTTAGAAAATGGGGCAGATGCCCTGAACAACCAGTACAGAAATACATGTGGTGACCACATGGCAAATGAGATGGCTGAGGGACCAGAACAAAGTGTCAATCAGTGTTGTAGGAGGGTTTGCTGGTGTGTGTGTGTGTGTGTGTGTGTGTGTGTGTGTGTGTGTGTGTGTTGTGTTTGCACATGTATGTGTGTTTGTGTAGGCCAGCAATCAATATCGGGTGTCTTCCCTGGTGACGAGCAACCTCCAGGGGTCCTCCTGTCTCTAATACCTTGGAGCTGAGATTATAGGTGCTCACTACCATGTCTGGATTTTTACATGATAAAACTCAGGTTCTGTTTGTGCGGCAGGCACTTGACTTACTGAAGTCATCTCTCAGTTGCTGTTTAAGCTTTTGCAAGAATTTCCACATCACTGAAGTCAAGCAACTAACTCTCAGTTATGAAAGCCAGCCTCCACGCCCTCACTGAACAGTGGTGCTTCAAAGATGGCTACCCTGTGAGATGTTCCCAGTACAGATAGTGTGCTCTCCTGTGCCAGGGTGGGTCAGTTATTTTGAGGGTTTGTCTGTAAACTTTCTTTTCTAAACAGAAAAAGAATATCCTTGTTGGATTCAAACAGAAATCTTGAGTGTCCAATTAACCCACTGTGTGCTTTGGATCATCACCCCAAGTAGGCCTGTCCTTTCCCCCAGTTTTAAGAATATTAGATCCTTAAAGTGGGCACACAACCCTAGTGTAATGAAAGAGGTCATTAGGTCTATGCTCTAAAATGCCAGAAATTACTCCAAGAGCCTCTGAACTGTTAGACAATTGGGAAATCACAGAGTGTTTCTTTGTTTATTAACCATGGTAAGACAGCATGAGAATAAGACAAAATAATGAGGTACAATGTAATGTAGTAAGACAGTAACTTTAAGGAAATTATGAGAAAAAACAAACAACGTGTGTGTGTGTGTGTGTGTGTGTGTGTGTGTGTGTGTGTGTGTGTG